>QLTV01002996.1:470981-494736 GCA_003457575.1 Thermophis baileyi | reverse complement strand
TCATCCTGGTTGCTCTCCTCTGCACTTTCTCTAGAGTCTCAACGTCTTTTTTGTAGTGTGGTGACCAAAACTGGATGCAGTACTCTAGGTGTGGTCTAACTAAGGCTTTATAGAGTGGTATTAGAACCTCCCTAGACCTAGATTGTATCCCTCTATTAATGCAGCTTAGGATTGTATTGGCTTTTTTGGCTGCCGCTGCACACTGCTGGCTCATATATAGGTGGTTGTCTACTAAGACTCCAAGATCCCTCTCACAGTCACTGCTATTGCTAATTTGTTAAAGAGAAGCTTCTCCTACCCATGATGAAGACAAGTTCTTAACCGATGGCACCAGTGCAATCAGATCTCACCCTATTGATCCCTTTTTTATGAAGGTGATTCACCCACTTTTAAATCACACTGATTTCAACCACAGAATATGCAGCTTAATCCTCTGACTCCATAGACACTTTGCACAAACAATGTGAGGAACATATATTTAAGTCCCGGCACCCCAATTATGTAACGAAGCAATCAGAGTATTTAGGAATTCAAATATGTGTACTTGTTGACACGCCTCCTGAAATCAGCACAACTTCATAGGTAGAAGTGTTTTACTTCATCTGGATTCTGCTGTAACTTGGTAAGGTATTTCGCCTTTCATTTGCAACAGGACAAAATACTGAAGTCATGTTAATGAAGTTATCACATCAAAGGGAACACCATTTTAGTTTAATCCTATCTCTAGCTCCAAAGTAAGCCCCATTTTATTGTAATACTTTAGTTGCCACCCCGGAGATATACTATGAAAAGCCCTGAGAACCCAGGTGTCTGCTCTTTCCCTGAGGTCAAAGCCAAAATAGTCATGGAAGGAAATCCCAGCACCTGCAAGGAGGGCTGTCCCTGGACAATAGAAGTTGGGCAGATTCCAAAGTTCCAACATCATCAACTGCATTATTAATGATGAACCATGCGACATCACATCAGTAGCAAAAATGGTGTCAGGAGAATAGGGAAAACACCATAACAATATAAAATAGAGAATAAAAATAAAAAAAGATGTTGACACTCTAGAAAGAATGCAGAACAACAAAAATGATTAGAGGTCTGGAGGCTAAAGCATAAGAAGAAGGATTGAGGCAACTAGGTGTGTCTATCTAACAAAGAGAAGGACAAGAGTGACATAACAATCTTTCAATATTTGAAGGGCAATCATGGATGGAAGCTAATCAAAGAGAGATCCACCTAGAATTAAGGAGAAATTTCCCATCAGTAAGAAGAGTTACTCAGTGGAATGGCTTGCCTCCAGAAGTTGTGGGTGCTCCATCACTGAAGGTTTTTAAGAAGAGACTGGACAATAATTTGTCCAAAATGGTATAGGGTCTCCTGCTAGAGGCTGGACTAGAAGACCTCCAATGTCCCTTCCAACTCTGTTATTCTGTATTCTATACATTAAATTTGAAGTAACCAGGATCATCTGTAAACTGCATTAGCTATGGGGTTGAGCTGAAGACATCTTATAGTAGAAAAAAGCTAAATGGGGAACTCATTCCTTAAAATTGTATGATTGCTAACTTCAGCCTCGTATATTTCAACCAGTCATAACCTTAGCTGGCAGAAGGATACAACCCATTGCTGTTGGAGGAAGGGGAGCTAAAAAATAAATAAATAACACATTTGGCAAAGAAAGCATGTCGAGGCAGTTTCCCAACCCTCTTTGCTTCCTCTGCATTGTTTGCTGAATTTTTATGTGCAGCTTATTAAAAGGTGACGGTTGTAATTGACACCAGTTGCTGTTACAGCCTGTTCAAAAGTGTGCTCCATGAGTTTCTCCTCTTCGGGTGGGGACCTGGGGTGGAGTTGGAGACATCATTTCTTCTGACCCGATCAACCAGATTAGCTGGAATTATTTCAACAGGGCGTAGCTGCCTCAGCCCGTGAAGAATCCCAGAGTAAAGGCCCCAAGTCATATAGTTTATTGTTCAAGGTCTGACCCAAGTTCAGATGCTTTGCACAGAATGAGCCTATTTCTGCCCCACCCTTGTTCATGGGTCTCCACCCCAAAGCAGAGAGAACACTGATTTAGGCAATTGTTCATAATTAAGCAAATGAGTTCCTAAGTCCTGGTAGACCTCCATAATTCCTTTATACAACGAAGAATTGTTCATTTTACCTGAATGTATAATACTGGTCACTTTAAATAGCATATTAACCACAAAGTTAAGCCTAAGCTTATTTACAATTAGCAATTGTTTAAGAACAAACTGCCAGGTGCAAGCAACCAAATCCACATGTGTAGAGTAAAACCTAACTACTTTATTGTGTCTTGCCTATAATACAGGAATCTCCTCAGATTGCTTGCCTTCTTTTGGGAACAGATAGATAAGGGTCTATAGATCTTGGGGTGGGGGGCAGTCTTGGCTCTCTTGCGGCTGTGCAATAATTCAAGGCTAAATCTCTGCTTGTGCACTCTTCCCTGCCTCACTCAGCATTTCCCAACATAACTGAAGTTCAGATATTAAAGTAATTAGCTAAAAGAGCAGAAGACATTGCGAATTGGAGTCTTTTTTCCTTTTTCAATAACTCGCCCAAATCTATACAAAATATCAATAAAAAGCATCTAGCTGCCAAAATATTCAAAACAAAATAGGCACACAATTATTTCTCCTGTTTTATTTGTCCTGGCAATTGTTGAATTGCTAATCTAATCTGCTACTTTCCAGCAGATGCTTGACATGCCACTATTTCTATAAATCATAGAAAAGCAAGGTTTCCCAAAACTGGGAAATCATTGCATTTATGTCCATGGCTACAATTGGTTTCCCAAATTTCAAGTGCTCAGACCAGGTCATTGAAGAGATAACTGCCAGTTTGAAATTGATGATGATTTATCAGTTCAGTCAATTCCGACTCTTGGTGATTCTACGGGCCAGGTTTCTCCACATCTTCTGATCTTGCACTATTTTTTTGTTTGTGTATGCTCTGGCTGGTATCAGTTTTGATAGTGTCCAGCCACCATCTTCTTTGATAACTCTTCCAAACGTAATTGCTTTCTCCAGTGAATTCCCCCGCATGACAAGGCCAAAGTAAGTGAGACACAGAGTTTGAAATTAAGTCAGCTTTACATAATAAAAGTTTTGTTGTGGTGGTGGGAGGTGAAGGGATGTGTCAGGTGTGAAAGACCAGGTCCACATGTGAAGGTCCAATTACACTGATTTATTGCTAAAAGCCTATGCACAAGAATCTTTTCAACCAATAGTCAGCACCTTCTTTGAGCTAGAATTGGCTTGTGGCTCTGCCCCTCCACCTACAGAATACTTGCTAAATTACATAGGCACTTAACAATTGGCCAGCTTGGAACAAATAGGGAGTGCTGATTGGCTGCATTCTCGAGCACAGCTATTGGTCCACTCCATAGGCATCTGTAATAGGCCACAACAATGTCAAAATGACTCAGAATGGTTAAAATTATGCCAGGCAAGAAAACTATAAAATCTTTTATCAATCACTGGTTACACCTAAGGCTGTTTGAGTTTGTCTTTCTGGTTCTAAGAACCATTGCCATGGCTAAAATTACACCAGGCAAGAAAAGTATAAAATCTTTTATCAATCATTGGCTACACCTAGCATTAAAAAGGGTCATTGAGATTTTCTACTAATATCTACATTGATGGCCATACCTAGTATTAAGGTGCGCCACCAGTTTTACTGTTGGTTCTAAGACAATGGCCACCACAGACATTATTTCTAAAGGTGTGAGGTTGGGAGGCAGGTGAAGCTAAAGGAGTCTCTTCTAGTTTGAGTCTCTCTAGGTGGATCTTTAGGGACTGGACAAGGCCTCCAGCTGAACGCTGTTCACTCCTCCAGGGTGATTCTCTCTCAGTGCCAGCTCAGGGGCTAAAAGGGTCACCCACTGCCACCCCAGAGAGGACTTCCAGTATGAGTCTCACAGAGTGTCTGTTCAGGACTGAATGAGAAGGCAGCGGATCTCCTCCCAGTCTTTCAGTGTCAGCATCACTGAATGGAAGCTCAGGGACCGAAAGAACTCTGTAAGTAGGGGCATCACCATCATCTTCATGCCGTGTGGGTATGGGGAATGCTTGTGGGGCCTTTTCTGGTCCTAAAAACCACAATCGTGGCTAAGATTATTCCAGGCAAGAAATTTACAAAATCTTTTTTCACTCACTGGGCACAACTACATTTAAAAAGGGCCATTTTCTGTTTGATTCCAAGAATCATTGCCATCACTAAAATCATCTCGAGCTAGAAATTCTTTTATACTGTTTAGAAATATTTGTCACATTTGTATCTACTTTTGTTACCATAATTACCCTGTTTTGTTTTTAAAACTTTTTTTAAAGTAAGGCTTAGGATCAGCTTTAGCAAGGCCCAAAGGTTTTTGTAGTAAACTAACCTACATGTTGCAAAAAGCACCTGCCAGTCTTCCTTGCTAAATGTGGGTGCAACTTTCATGATGTACTGGATAGTAAATGAAACTGACTTAACTTTAACTTTATTTGTATTTCTATGCCGCCCAACTCCCAAGGGACTCTGGGCGGCTTACAGCAAATATAAAACTTATTAAAATATAAAAAGCATTATTAAAAAAATGCATAATAAAAAGCATTTAAAAACAATTAAAAAACCCATACACAACTTTTCATGGCCGGATCTCGCCAAATTGCAGAAGCGAGATCAACGGCCCCAAGCCTGCCGGAAGAGCCAGGTCTTCACGGCTTTCCGGAAAGCCAGCAGGGTGGGGGCGGGCCGGAGCGCAGGAGGGAACTGGTTCCAGAGGGCCGGAGCAACCACAGAGAACCACCTCCCCCGCGGGCCCGCCAGCCGGCACTGTTTAGCTGACGGGACCTGGAGGAGACCAACCCTGTGGGATCTTACCGGTCGCTGGGAGCTATGAGGTAGAAGGCGGTCTCGAAGATAACCGGGCCCTGAGCCATGTAGGGCTTTAAAGGTAATAACCAACAAAGCCAGTGCAGCTCACGGAGGATTGGTGTAATGTGGGTGTACCTAGGTGCACCCACGACAGCTCGCGCAGCTGCATTCTGGACCAATTGTAGTCTCCGAACACTCTTCAAGGATAGCCCCATGTAGAGCGCGTTGCAATAATCTAATCGTGAGATGACAAGGGCATGAGTGACTGTGAGGAGAGCCTCTTGATCCAAGTAGGGTCGCAATTGGTGCACCAGGCGAACCTGTGCAAAGGTCCCCCTAGCTACAGCTGCCAAGTGTTGCTCTAATTTTAGCTGTGAGTCTAGGACACCCAAATTGCGAGCCCGTTCTGAGGGGGACAATTTCCCCCCCCCAGAACCAAGGATGGACAGTCGACATAGTCTTTGGGAGGCAATACCCTCGGCCACTCGGTCTTGTCTGGGTTAAGTCTGAGTCTGTTAACTCCCATCCATCCAGAACTTACAGTTTGATGGCATCTTCTTCAGTTCAGTTTTGATTCACGTGGCTAAATGGCATTCTTGATGAAGTTAATATTCATTGTTTTCCATGTCTTTCCTCTTCTATTTTTACCATCCACGCTGCCTAAGCTGGTACAGCACATGCCTTTGAGATTTTTTAAAAAAATCAATGTTACCAAATGACAAACTGTTTATAGACTAGAAAAGCCATTAAGTAATTTTACATAGCGCCTTGGCTTTTATATGCTTTATCCTTTGAGTGAAAGGCGGCAAGATAGAATGGATGAATTGAAATGTTGAGCCCCTGAACCAGGAGGGGGCTAAGATTACTTCAGGTCACAGATTTTTTAATGTTTCTAAAGATATAGCCTAAAGATATAAAGAAACCCAGTAGTTTCTTACTCTCTATGAACAGGAAGTCATCCCTAAAAGTGCCTCAGGCCCTCAGAGTTTACCTTATTGCAAGAAAGTAAGGTCAGCTCCTGACATAATTTTTGTTAACTTTCACCTTTAGTTACTCGAAGTAGCTAGTCCTCTACATATTTTGCTCCTTTTAAGACATGAGCCTTGGCTAAAATTCTCAGTCCCAAGAGTTGACTTTATTCCTAAGAGCAATTTTACCTTTACAACTGCTTTTAATTCTGACTCACTTGTGGTGGTTTGGTCCTTTTAACAGGACATGGCTGAGATTATCTCAGGCTCCACTAATATTTTACCAAGACCTTGAGCCTTGGCTAAAATTACCTCAGGACTCAAGAACTGACTTTATATCAAGAAGGTAAGGTCAACTCCCGGATCTGAAGTAATACAGTACGGCATAGGTACAATAACCCCAATGTCTTAAAAGAAGCAAAATTTATGTTGCTAAGCAAAACATTTGTTAAGTGAGTTCTGCTCCATTTTACAAACTTTCTTGCCACTTTTGTGAAGTGAATTACTGCAGTTATTAAATTAGTAACCCAGTTGTAAAGTGAATCTGATTTCCCCATTGACTTTGTCAAAAGGTCGCAAAAGGGGAGCACATGACCCCAGGACACTGCCAACTGTCATAAATACGAGCCAATTGCCAATTTTGATCATGTGACCATGGGGATGCTGCACAGGTTAAGTGTAAAAAAAGTCACAAATCACTTTTTTTCCCCGTGTCCTCGTAACTTCAAATGGTTACTGAATGAATGGTTGTAAGTCAAGGACTACCCATATTAACTTTTGCCTTTAATTGAAGTAACTACATGTTTTTGCTTCTTTTAAGACCTTGAGCCTTCGCTAAAATTATCTCAGGCCATAAGAATTAATTAATTAATTATACTTTACTCCTATGAGCAAAGTCAGTTCCTGCAGTAATTTTACCTTTACAGCTAATTTTAATTACTTGCTTATGTTGGTTTGGTCCTTTTAACAGTGGTTCTCAACCTTTCTAATGCCGCGACCCCCCCTGCCGCCACGACCCCCCCGCTCCCGCGACCCCTCCCCGCCCCCTCCCCACGCGGGAGTGCCTGTCGGTCGCCGTAGAGCCGGTCGCCAAGGTAGCGCGAGGCTCCGCCCACCCTCCTGGATGCCTCCATTTGGGTTCTTTTACCCTCTGTGCATGCGCAAAGCGTTCTGCGCATGCGCAGAGGGTAAAAGAACCCAAATGGCGGCGTCTGGCCGGGTGGGCAAAGTCTCCCGCTTCTGTAGCTACCGGCTGTCCGGCGACCCGCAGGCACGGCTGAACCGGGAGCATTTCACCCCTGCAAGTGACGGTGGCACCAAGATAGCGGGCTAACGCGCGCAGCGACCCCTGTGAAATGGTCGTTCGACCCCCAAAGGGGTCGCGACCCACAGGTTGAGAACCGCTGTTTTAACAGGACATGGCTGAGATTATCTCAGGTTCCACAGATACTTTACTCCTAAGAATTTGAGCCTGGGCTAAAATTTTCCTCAGGTCTCTAAAGTTTATTCAAGAAAGGAAGGTGAACTCCAGGGACTGAAGCAATTTTGCCTTTAAGCCAATTTTAACACTTATTCACTTGTGATAGTTCATCCCTTTTAACAGCATATGGCTAAAATTGCCTCAGCTTTATTCCTGAGCATAGAGTCAGCTCCTGGGCCTGAAGTAATTTTAGTTAACTTTCACCTTTACTTACTTACTTACTTGCAATACTTTTAATTCTGTAGATAGGGCATAGCTAAGATTACTTCAGGCCCCGAAGGAACTTTTATGCCTAAGTATAAAAATCTTAAGTTAAAAATTACAGGTAGTCCTCGACTTACATCATTTAGTGACCGTTGTTACAACGGCACTGAAAAATGTGACTTATGACCGTTTTTCAGTTATGACCTTTGCAGTGTCCCCAGAATCATGTGATCAAAATTCAGACACTTGGCAACTGACTCATATTTATGACCGTTGCTGTGTCCCAAGATCATGGGATCCCCTTTTTGCAACTTTCTGACAAAGTCAATGGGGAAGCCAGATTCACTTTACAACTGGGTTATTAACTTATCAACTGCAGTGATTCACTTAACAACTGTGGTCCCAAAGGTGCTTTTTTTCCAAGAGGCAACTGGTCTTTATTGGTTTTTTTTTTTTTGAAGACGTTTCGCTTCTCATCCAATAAGCTTCTTCAGCTCTGTCTTCAAAAGAAAAAACAAGAAAGTCCAGTTGCCTCCGGGGAAAAAAAAAAGCACCTTTGGGACAACTATGACCTGGATGACTGAGAATCTCTACAGACTTAACAACTGTGGCAAGAAAGGTCATAAAATGGGGCCAAACTCACTTCACTTTTGGGCTCCATTGTGGTCTTAAATCGAGGAATACCTGAGGGAAACCAATTGATGAGACCGAGGTACCTATCTTTAGGGACTTGTGGTATTGGATTCCTTTAAATAAGACACCATTGGGACATTATCTCAGCGTTTTACTCAGAAGATACTCCGTGGTTAAAATTACCACAGGTGTAATTCTTAACTCCCCGAGAATAGGCTATTTATTAGCTGAAGACCTCCCGCTCTCCCCTTTCTATCCTACAACGTCTAAGAGTCTCGGCTAGAATTACCTCGGAGCGCAAAAGGCCACCTCACGGCTTAAGGCTCCGAGGTTTGGGGCTACGGAGACGCCGTCGGGGAAAGTTATTTGCTCTCCCGCGACCCGCAAGCGTCCTCTCTTTCCAGGGACAAGAGACAACGGTACCATCGCTCACTTTTTTCTCCTCAGAATCGAGGAGGCCGCCTTTTTTTTTTTTTTTTTTTATGTCCCCGCTCCTAGGCCGCTCAGCCAATCCGAGAGACGGTCTTTCAGAGTAAACCAATCACGACCGCGGTGAGGCGGAGGAAGAGCGGGAGGCGGTCCCAGAGCGCTGGGCGGGAAAGGCGCGAGCTCGCACGCACGCACGCACGCACGCACGCAAGTGCTGCACGCACGCACGCACGCACGCACGCACGCGAGCTCGGCAATCTCACGCTCTCGGAGCGGTTGCCATGGAGACGGTGGGAAGCGGGCCGCCAGGCGGCTCCTCGCGGCCAGGTAGGCCGCGGTCGCACAGGTGAGGACGATTGGACGCTGGTTTGTGTGTGTGTGTCTGTGTGTTTGTGTATGTTTGCGTCGCCGTTCTCTCCAGACTTCGTCCCACCGGGCGACCCTTCGCCCTATCTGGGGACCCTTTGAACTACAAATCCCATCCGCCAGCCGGGGATCGCCCCTTTTGCCTTGAGAGACCGGGGTAACCTTAGCTTTTCTTCGGTTGGAGGCTGCCTCTCCCCCCCCCCTTCCGTTGCTTCGTTTTTAAATTATCCCCATCGTCTTTGCAGCGGTGATTTTTAGGACGGAGGGAGACTTATACTGTACCAATGCTTTGGACTACAAGTCCCATCATCCAGCTCCGGCCTAAGGGTGTTGATAGAGATTGTCCCTTCTTGCAACAGAGGCTGCTTCGGCTTTTCTCCAATGAAGCAGCTACCCCCCCTGCTCAAAATACTCATTGTTTTTTTTTAATTCTGAGAATATAATATTAATAAAATGAATACATTTATTTAATAAATTAATAAAGAATTAAAAAATAAAATTATGGTTATAGGTACAGTATAGGAGAGACTTTGGACTACAGGTCCTGTTAGCCAGCTTTGGGGGGATGGGGAGTGGCTGATGGGGATTGCCACCTAAAATTCAAGCCCCCTTTTCTGTTTTGGGGTGTGTGTGTGTGTGTGTGTGTGTGTGTGTGTTGTTTGCATCTTCCCCACCATGTTACAATCTTGCCAGGCAGCAAGATTTTATTTTGTTGTGCGAATCCTGAAATGTTTAATTCCCCCCCCCCCAGTGTTTTTGTTTTAAAAAGGGAAACAAAACACCCAGGGCTTTTTTTTTTGGCTTTGCTTTGCTTTCTAGGGATTCTGCTTAAATGTTACAGTAGTAGAGGAATGTTTGTCACACGATGTCTTGCCCTGTGAAAGGGAAAGAAATGAATCCAAATTTGAAACAAATTGTTTCCTCCTTTCTCTATTTGCAGGAACTATTTCCTTCCTCCCACCCCTTTAAATGTTTTAATGTTTTGCCTGAAAGGGCAAAATAATCAATGGCTGCCTTGATTCATCAATTATTCAAGCACAGAGAATCTGGTTAGTTCCATAAACCGCATTTAAACTGCAAATTTATTCCTTTATTCACGGTTTAAATGTGGTTTATGGAGCTAACCAGATTCTCTGTGCTTGAATGACACTGTTCTCCCATAATGGTTTATTTTCACAGAGCATCCTGAACTAAAAGTGGGAGACTGATTCCTTACGTTGAGCAAATTCAGTTATTGATGAATAAAATCTGCTTTCCGCTCTATGTGTTAGAGTAAAGTTGCAACGGAGAAACTGTGATCTCTTGGACACTGCACAACTATTGTTCTCAGCACTCCTTGCCAATGGATATGCTGGCAGGGTCTGCTAGAGATTGCAATCCAGCAACATCTGGAAGCACAGCATGTTCCTGTACATGATAAAATATTACATGTGTGCATTTTTTCCCCTTGTTAACTTCATCATTCCTCTGATATTGCATAAAGAGGGATCTCACAATCTTCTTTTCTTCATGTGACTTCATAGGCCTGTTCATGTAATTTTGTTTTCTGCAATATCAAAGCTATTTGTCATTGTTTTCTTCTAGGATTTTTTGTTTCCAAATTCCCAGTGGAATGGAGTTGGAATGCAATGGGATAGGATAGAGATAGAGATGTGGAGTGAGGATAGGATAGGATAGGATAGGATAGGATTCTTTATTGGCCAAGTGTGATTGGATACAGAAGGAATTTGTCTCTGGTGCATATGCTTTCAGTGTACATACAAGAAACAAGTGATAAATCATGATCATAATAAAATACAATCATCATAAATCATAAGATACAAACTCAGTGATATTCATAGGATACTAAATAAGCAAACAACATAAATCATAATAGGATACTAAATAAAGGCAATCAACATAAATAATGAATATAAACCACAAAGTTGTAGTCATAAGAAGCTAAGGAAATAGGTAATAGAGGGAAGATGAGAAAGATAAAAGGTAATACAGCCCGACTAGGTGGTTTGACATCCTAATGCATGGACAGTGTTGTGGGAATTAGTTGTGTATCAGGGTTCCGAATAGCATCTGGAATTAAATCAGAGTCCGAGGCAAAGGATTCCTCTAAGTTCCAATTTATTAACAGAGCCATGTCAGCACGGCTGGGAGAAATCCCGAATCTGAAGCCTTCGGGGTTTCTCCACCCAGTTGAAAGTTCAAGCCTTTGTCCCCACACCCCCAAGTTCATCACATGAACCAATCTTCATTGCTTCATCCTCTGGTAGCTTGGTTGGAACTCCACCTTCTTCTGTGCAGGTGCAGGACAAAGGATGACCTTGACAATCTAGAAGGAATTTGTTGTGGCTACATGCAGACATCCCTCATGCAACTGCCCCTCCCAAATTCCCACAGCAAAGAATACATTTTTAAACTAATACAAAGTGTGGCAGGCCAAAGATCCAAAGAAAATGGCTTCGGCCTGACATTGTGTAGCAGAGTGATAGCATGGCGGGTGGGGGGGAACTGCCTTTGTGTCTGGTTATTTTGGCATGCAATGCCCCATAGCGTCATCTTGAGGGAAGAAGTTGAAACAGTTTATGTCCAGTTCCTTTAGTGACCATGTGAACATTCAAAAGTTACAAGGGCACTGGAAAAAGTGACTTATGATCTGCTTTCACAGTTACGACCCCTGCGACATTCACGTGGCCATATGATCAAAATTCGGACGCTTGGCAGCTGACTCCTATTTATGACGGTTGCAATGTCCCTGGGTCACGTGCTCCCCTCCTTTAGCGACTTTCTGACAAGCAAAGTCAACAGGGAAGCCCGATTCACTTAACAACCGAAGCACTAACTTAATAACTGCAGCGATTCCCTTAACTGTGGCACGAGAGGTCATAAAATGGGGCAAAACTCCCTTAAACAACGGTCCCACTCAGCAACAGAAATTTCAGGCCCAGTTGTGGTCGTTTGTCGAGGACTGCCTGTGTGCAGAAAGAGCACAGTCTCCGATCTTACTCTTAAGCTAGCTTTTCCCTTTCAAATACGACACTGTTTGATCGCTGGCTTATCTTTTTTTAAAAAAAGCTCCTTTTTTGCTGGTAGAGATGAAGTTGTCGTCTTGATATCTGCAGTCTGTGCTTTATAATCAGTGGCCTAAAGGTAATAGAAACAAATTACTGATGCAAACATGGAAGGGATTTCTTGGTTACGGATCCCATAACTTTGGAACTAATAAAAGCAGCAGCGAACATCTGCTGAAATGGTTATGCCCTGAGGGAGAACCACGGCTTCAGGAAAAGAGCTGTGTAATGAGTAAGCAAAGATGGAGCCAGAACACTAGGCTGGCCTAGGGAATGGGCCTTCTAATTCATTTTCCTTATTGTGAAAAATTAGTGCAGGGAAGGTTAAAGAGCAGCGCAGTGGCCTAGAGGTGAAGACGCTTGCCTCCCACTCAGAAGGTTGAGAGTTCAATCCTAGGCAGCACAGATGTTCCTCCATCAGGGCAGCCCGTCAGTAAGGAGGAATTTCCCTAACAGAACAATTAATCAGTGGAACAACTTGCCTCCAGAAGTTGTGGGTGCTCCATCATTGGAAGTTTTTAAAGAAGAGAATGGACAACCATTTCTCTGAAATGGTATAGGCAGGGTTTCCTGCCTGAGCAGGGGGTTGGACTAGAAGACCTCCAAGGTCTCTTCCGTCCTATTCTATTCTATTCTATTCTATTCTATTCTATTCTATTCTATTCTATTCTATTCCATTCCATTCCATTCCATTCCATTCCATTCCTTATTCCTTATTCCTTATTCCATTCTCTATTCCTTATTCTATTCTATTATTTTCTTTTCTTTTCTTTTCTTTTCTTTTCTTATCTTATCTATTCTATTATCAAGTAAACCATACCCCAATCAAGAAACAAGCCATCAGTAAACAGCCCAGCCAAAGAATCTCTAAGACCTCCCCCACCCACACAGACAGGCAAGTCACCAGAATATATAAACTGACAGCACTGATGATGTTACCTAGTTAGGGTAACGAAATGTCTGCAAGAAAGCAAGCAAGCTCAGAGAGCACCACGGACCCCTCATGTCAATCCTGAACTACAAGTATTGTCCTTTATGAGTTAGGGTTTGTTTAATAAGCTTCAAATAGGCTGGGTTCATAATGGTGAGTCATAAATTCTGGTATAGCAGTCACAATAGTTTGCACAATATTCTAAGTTAAAACTAAAGAAACCACACTTCTATTCTATTCTATTCTATTCTAGTCCACTCCTCTCCATTCCATTCCATTCCATTCCATTCCATTCCATTCCATTCCATTCCATTCTATTCTTTATTCCGATATTCTATTCTATTCTATTCTATTCTATTCTATTCTATTCTATTCTATTCTATTCTATTCTATTCTATTCTATTCTATTCTATTCTATTCTATTCTTTATTATTCTATTCTATTCTATTCTATTCTATTCTATTCTATTCTATTCTATTCTATTCCATTCCATTCCATTCCATTCCATTCCATTCCATTCCATTCCTTATTCCTTATTCCTTATTCCATTCTCTATTCCTTATTCTATTCTATTATTTTCTTTTCTTTTCTTTTCTTTTCTTTTCTTATCTTATCTATTCTATTATCAAGTAAACCATACCCCAATCAAGAAACAAGCCATCAGTAAACAGCCCAGCCAAAGAATCTCTAAGACCTCCCCCACCCACACAGACAGGCAAGTCACCAGAATATATAAACTGACAGCACTGATGATGTTACCTAGTTAGGGTAACGAAATGTCTGCAAGAAAGCAAGCAAGCTCAGAGAGCACCAAGGACCCCTCAGACAAAGGGTTGTCCAATCTCTTCTTAAAAACTTCCAGTGTTGGAGTACCCACAACTTCTGAAGGCAAGCCGTTCCACTGATTAATTTTTCTAAGTCAGGAAAGTTCTCCTTAGTTCTAGGTTGCTTCTCTCCTTGATTAGTTTCCATCCATTGCTTCTTGTCCTGCCTTCTGGTGCTTTGGAGAATAGCTTGACCCCGTCTTCCTTGGGATGCTTCTGTTTCTTGTCAGTGTCATTGCCAATGTCCAACTGGCCTGCGGAGAAATTTGTATACAGTTTCACCTGCCCAGAGTTTCATTAGCAAAGCCAACTTTTTATTAACCCCAAATTCTTCTGTTTTGGCAATTGCGGGATATCACACATTATTTTAATTGTTTGCAACTGGCACAACCAGCTTTTTCAGTTCCATGGGTGCGAGTGCTTCTTATCCCAAATTATTTTTGTGGGTGAAGCCACAGAAGCTCACAACCGAAAGACCTGCCGAGATTTCATCCTTCCAAAAATGGACATCCTGTATGCTTTCCACACAAAAGTGTCCTGCAAAGGCCGAGACCCGCCTCTTGGAGAGCGGAGCTGTCTGTTGCAACTCCTAAAGCGGATTGGCTGACCGACCAAACTGTGTCGTGATTTAAAGCAAACGGGGCAGAGCCCAACTAGCTGAGACAAGTAGGGATTGGGACAGATGTTCCCACTGTGCAAGCAAAAAACATCTCACACAGTCTCTGGAGCTTCCTTGTTTCAAACCACCACCTCCCCCAAAGTGCAACTGTGAAATAGGTCCCACGATGAGCAAGACAAGAAAGGAGATTAGGGGAATTATGTTCCAAGCAACTCCTTTGTTGCTGCCTTCCTCCTCCCCTCCAATGAATTTCACAGGCTGAGGGGTGGGGGGGGGCACGAAAAAGAAGGCAAGATAAAGAAAACTAGTGTAAGACTTCCACCACCCCCCTTCTTATCAGAAGGACTCTCAAGGAAATTCAGCAGCTGCCGAGAACGTGGAAGTTCTAAGTGCCAAAGCCCACTGTAACAACATCGCCAAAAAGGCATTAAGAGTTGTAAACCTAATCTTGCGTAGCTTCTTCTCCGGTAATATTACACTACTAACCAGAGCATACAAAACATTTGCTAGACCAATCCTTGAATACAGCTCATCTGTCTGGAACCCGCACTGCATATCGGACATTAATACAATTGAGCGTGTCCAGAGATATTTCACGAGAAGCGTCCTCCATTCCTCTGCTCGCAACAGAATACCTTATGCCACCAGACTTGAAATTTTGGGCTTAGAAAACTTAGAACTACGCCGCCTTCGAACCGATATAAATGTAGTTCTTAAAATTATCTGCCACAATCTCCTCCCTGTCAATGACTACTTCAATTTCAACCACAACAATACACGAGCACACAGCAGATACAAACTCAAAGTGAACCGCTCCAAACTCGATTGCAGGAAATACGACTTCAGCAACAGAGTGATTAATGCCTGGAACTCACTACCTGACTCTGTGGTTTCATCCCCAAATCCCCAAAACTTTACCCTTAGACTGTCTACTGTTGACCTCACCCCATTCCTAAGAGTTCAGTAAGGGGTGTGCATAAGCGCACCAGCGTGCCTACTGTCCCTGTCCAAATGTTCCCTTTTATTTGTACTCATTTTATATATTCAAATCATGTTATGTATATTATCAAATATGTACTTGACAAAACAAACAAACAAATAAACAAATATTCCAAAGGTGCTTTTCCGGGATAGTGGGGAATCCTGTCAGAGTTGAAGAAGCTTCTTGGATGAGAAGCGAAACATCTTCAAAAGAAAAAAACAAGGAAGTCCAGTTGCCTCCTGAAAAAGCACCTTTGGGACAACCAGGACCTGGATGACTGAGAATCTCTACAGACTTTTGGAAGTAGGTAGTAGAAAAAGAGAAAGAGCTTGCATTATTGTGGATGTGGCAACCATGGCTGAAAAGTTGGGTGAGTGGTGATCGTACAGGTAGTCCTCGTTTTACAACAGTTCGTTTAGTGACCGTTCAAAGTTACCACGGCACCGAAAAATGTGACTTACGACCGTTTTTCAGAGTTAGGACCTATGCAGCATCCTCATAATCATGTGATCAAAATTCAGGCGCTTGGCAACTGGTTCCTATTTATGACCTTTGCTGTGTCTTGGGGTCACGTGATCCCCTTTTGCGACCTTGTGACAAAGTCAATGGGGAAGACAGATTCACTTAACGACGGGGTTACTAACTCAAGAGCTCAAGAAAAGTATAAACTAACTAATGTGACATCCTTAGTTAATTTGCATCATGACCTGGGTAAATCCCATCATTTATATATTTTTCAATACAGGTAGTCCACGGCTTACAAGAATTCGTTTAGTGACAGTTCGAACTTACAACGGCATTGAAAAAAGTGACTTCTGACCGTTTTTCACACCGCAGACTGTTGCAGCATCTTCGTGGTCCCCATCATCAAAATTCAGAGGCTTGGCAACTGACTCATATTTATGACGGTTGCAGTGTCGCGCGGTCCCGTGCTCCCCTTTTGCGACCTTCCGACAAGCTAAGTCAAGGGGGAAACTGGATTCACTTAACAACGGTGTTGCTAACTTAAGAGCTGCAGTGATTCACTTAACAACGGTGGCAGAAAAGTCGTAAAATGGGGCAAAACTCACTTAACAGCTGTCTCATTTAGCAACAGAAATGTTGGGCTCAATGGTGATCGTAAGTCGAGGTCTGCCTGCATAGACCTAACTCCACCAACACCATCCTCCTTATGCATGACAGCAAAAGCAGCAGCTGAATTTCCGGTCTGGGAATCAAAACTCCAACCCAATTGCAGGTCAGACCTGAGCTAAGACATTTAGCCTTTTCAACGGGGAGTTACAGGGATGGCTGCCCGGTGCGATCAACCATACCAAACAATTACCGTATTTTTCGGACTATAAGACACACTTTTTTGTCTCCCAAAAGGGGGTGAAAATGTCTATGCGTCTTATAGACCGAATATTGCCGAAGCCCCTCCCACCCACCGGCCATTTTTTGGCCTCCGCACGCCCCGTTTTCGGCCCGTTTTTTAGGCTTTTTCCGGCCCGTTTTCCAGGCTTTTTCTGGCCCGTTTTCGAGGCTTTTTTGGCCCATTCTTGAGGCTTTTTCCGGCCTGTTTTCGAGGCTTTTTTCCGGTCCATTTTTTGGGAAAAAAGCCTCAAAAACGGGCTGGAAAAAGCCTCAAAAATGGGCTGGAAAAAGCCTCGAAAATAGGCCAAAAACAACCTCCATAATGTGCCGAAAAAAGCCTCGAAAACGGGCAGAAAAAAGGCTGGAAAAGGGCTGAAAATGGGGCGCACGGAGGCCAAAAACTTTTTGTTGTTGTTTTCCTCTTCTAAATTTAGGTGCGTCTTATAGTCTGAAAAATACGGTATCTGGTTCCTTTGCTCTAGGCAGATTGTGGTAAGCTGGTTTGAAATCAAAACAAGGCCGCAATTGTGTGACGGGCACTACAGAACAAAGGCGTGGAAGCCACATACTTTGATGATACCACAGGTAGCAGACAGAGGTTTTTTAGCTCCCCAGAGTTCCTCAAGGAGAATATATTACCTGCAAAGCTTAGGGAAAGAAACTGTAAGTTGACAATGGCGACTTCTTCTAAGGAAAACCTGTATAAAATCATCTATAGGTGGCACTTACCACCGGCGAGATTAGCAAAGATGCTTAAAAACATGTCCGCCAAGTGTTGGAAATGTAACCAGACATTTATTATCACATGTGGTGGACATGTGCAAAAGCAAAGAAATATTTAGAGTCCCTTGGGAGTTGGGCGGCATACAAATTTAATAAATAATAATAATAATAATAATATTGGACAAAAATACATACATGGTTAGAAAAAATGTTAAAGCAGCACATAGATTATAAGACAGAAATATTTTTGTTAGGCATAGTACCAGAAAAGTATGATAAAGGGAATATATATTTAATGTTACATGTTTTGACAGCAGCAGTATTTGCACAGTATTGGAAAAATGAGGAAACGCCTACAGAAGAAGATGTAATTAAAAAAAAAAATAGATTGTGCAGAAATGGACAGACTGACATTAAAGATAAAAGAAAAAGAAGATAGAGTATTTTCGAACATGGGACTTGTTTTATAAATGGATAATAGAGGTAGAAATTAGAAGTAGGAAAAGTATTATTATGTAAGCAAAATGATCCAGACAATACGCTGTTCACCAAGCACGTATGTAAAGTGAAAATGTATAAATAAACTCTTTAAAAAAAAATTACCTGCAATGGGTCCAAACCAGCCTCAGAGAGCCCCTGAGACAAAATTGCCATATATTTTGAATTTAAAAAAAATTGCACGAGCAAAATGGCTGGGATAGGAAGATTGTGAGAATAGAGAATAGGGAATTCGAATAATGGACTTGGTCTGACCTGTGTGGTCAGTAAATGAAACTTCAGGGGAGGAATATGATTAAGCTGCCTGAGCTTGGCGTGGTTTGTATGCCTCTCCTGTGCAGAACAGTTTGGTTTTGCAGCAAACTTCCAGATGTGTTGAGTTACATCTGCCAAATCTTCTTTTAACGCCAAGGATAATCACAAAGCATCTCCCTCTTGATTTCTAGAGGGGGAAAAAAACCAGGATGCAGTTCCAACCCATAATTCATTACAGGCAGTCCTCGACTTACAACAGTTCATTTAGTGACTGTTTGAAGTTATGGCGTTGAAAAGAACCTGACTCGGCTTTTCCACGCTTACGACCGTTGCAGCATCCCCATGGTCGTGTGATCAAAGTTCAGATGCTTGGCAACTGACTCATACTTATGACGGTTGCGGTGTCCCGGGGTCATCGGATCCCCGTTTGCGACCTTCTGACAAGCAAAGTCCATGGGGAAGCCGGATTCAATTAGCAATGTTAACAATTGCTAACTTAACAACTGCCGTGATTCACTTCACAACTGTGGCAAGAAAGGTTGTAAAATGGAGCAAAATTCACTTAACGGTTTAACCTAGCAACAGAAATTTGGGGCTCAATATTGCTCGTACGTCAAGGACTAGCTGTAATTTACTTTTTCTGTTATATTTTTTTAAAGGGTTGGATCATTTTGTTTTCAACACCCGGTCACAAGGAAGAGGTGTGTGCAATTGGCAAAAACATTTCCATGAAAAAATTCCTTCTAGATTGAGGGAAGTCAGCCCTCCTGGAAGAATGAAATATTGTAGGAAATATTAAAAAGGCAGAATATTATATTTTCCCTAAAGAAGAAACATGTTTTAAAGACAGAAAACAGTTACTTGCCCCCAGCAGATATTTGGTGCCCATTGAGAAGGACTAGGCCAGCCTATCTACAAAACAAAAAGACCTTCAGCTCCACAGTGATGGGATTAAGACATGACCCTCCAGCAGGGTGGATTTGATTTAAATCAAGTCGATTTAAATCACGATTTAAATCACTAGTAAAAAGGCTGGATTTAAATCAACTCGATTTAAATCATAATTTTTAAAAAGCAACTGTCATCTCTGTCCCCTAGCGGCTCCTCCTCTGACCCGCTGTTGACTCACCGACAGTCCCAATATTGCAGAATATACAGCCAGCCTTATGCTACATAACTAAGCTCCATTTCATGCTGAATAATTATTAATGTATATTAAATAGAAAGAGGGACGCAGTGGCTCAGTGGCTAAGACGCTGAGCTTGTCGATCAGAAAGGTCGGCAGTTCAGCGGTTCAAATCCCTAGCGCCACGTAACGGGGTGAGCTCCCGTTACTTGCCCCAGCTTCTGCCAACCTAGCAGTTCGAAAGCATGTAAAAAAGGCAAGTAGAAAAAATAGGGACCACTTTGGTGGGAAGGTAACAGCGTTCCGTGCGCCTTTGGCGTTGAGTCATGCCGGCCACATGACCACGGAGACCACGTCTTCGGACAGCGCTGGCTCTTCGGCTTTGAAACGGAGATGAGCACCGCCCCCTAGAGTCGGGCACGACTAGCAGATATGTGCGAGGGGAACCTTTACCCTTTACCTTTATTAAATAGAAAACTATCTTTAAATATTTACTCCAAAAGCATTTTATTAAAATAAGTTTGATAAAAATAAAAAAATCTGATTTTTTAAAATTTTTTTCCTTAAAAAATCATCGATTATCCACCCAGCCCTCCAGGACATAATAGGATTATCTAGCAGCAGAGCTCACCACATTGCAAAAGTCACCTGGGGACATTGCATCCTCCTCCAGGCTTTCAACCAAACTTAGCTCAGACAACCTACAGAGCCAGCTATGACCCCTACAACAGCCAGTAGAATACATGTTCTTGCACAGGAACAGGAAGCTCAAGGGCAAGGCCCAAGAGAAGGTATAAATAACCCTCATTCTCAGCTCCATGTGGTCAGCTGCACCAGGACCATGTGCTTGGTGGTCCTCCTGTTCACCATTAAACCCTCTTTCCAATCAGCCTCCATGTTTCCAGTGTCTTTCTCCCGGCTTGGAACTGAACCAGGTGGATATCTCTTCCAACAAGATATTGGAAGCTAAGTGTGGCCATATTGAGAAAGAAAAGCATAACATTCTGTCCTGGAATAGAGACAGTTTGCCAAATTCAGGCTATTTTAGCCTCCTCCTGTAACATTATAAACAACTTCCTGGGCTGGAAGATTTTCCTTCCGGAAAAAAACTACCAAACTATCCCTGGGAACAAAAAAGATACAGGGAGTTTAGCACAGAACTAAATTTAGTCTCAGCTGATGAAAATGACTCTCTATTAAAGAGACACGGTGTCCAACATAAAGCTTAATTTAGGAACAACCTTTAAATGGGCACTTGAACCTCGCTGGATGTTTTTAAGAAGAGATTGGACAGCCATTTGTCCAGAAGGGTATAAGGTCTCCTGCTTGAGTCAGAGGTTGGACTAGAAGATCTCCAAGGTCCCTTCCAACTCTTATTTTGATCCTACAGCCCTCAAAGTGTACTTAAGCAGAACATTTTAGACTAGACTTCCACAAGCTTTGAACTTCCAGTTTGTTGTCATCTGCGGAAGACAGCTCCATTTATTTGCCCAAGCAAGACACACACATCACCTACAGGCCTCACTTCAACTTTTCTACTCCCTGGCTTTTGTCTTAAGTGAACCCAGAACAAAATACGTGATCTGCCTATGGGTGGATTTTTCACCCCAGATGAACTGTCCTGATGAACACCAGTTCTCTGCGATGTTTTATAGAGTAAGCTTTAAAAACATGGTTCATGAAAAATGGAGAGAGCCTCCTTTCACACTAGTTTGACAAATTAATCGGGGTTCACCCCTTTTTTTCCAGCCTTATTTTAATTTTTAAATTGAGATATGCTATTAGCATTCGGTTTGCCTTCAAACAATCCACCAGGAGGGGATTCTGGCTGGTTGTTTTAAACACATATTTGTTCCCCTAAGAATATAGGTTGTTGTTATATATACAACAATGCAAAAATCACAGCTGCCAGTTCTTTAGCTGGTGCTGGCCTTCATACACATTGGGTTCTTCCCAAGTTTTGATGGCTTGTCATAATTATATCTTAATATTAATACTATAGTATAATATAAATATATATCAGATAATAACAATAGTATTAATTATTATATGACATAATCATTGGCACAAGTAAAACATATGCCTACAAGGTGAGTAGCTTCTCCCCCCTCCAGAAGATACATCCAAGAAAATTAGATAAAAGAAAAGAGAGGTGTTCCTCATAGTAACACATGTCTTGGCTTCCTGGCTGGTCTACTACAATGCACTCTACGTGGGTCTATTTATGAAGACTGTCTGAAAACTATCTGGAATGCAGCAGAAACAGTGATGGACATGAGAATAGAATAGAATTTAGAATTTAGAATAGAATAGAATATAGAATTAGAAAATAGAATAGAATATAGAATATATAGAATTAGATTAGAATGGAATGGAGTAGAAATATAATAGAATAGAATAGAATAGAATATAGAATTAGATTGGAATGGAATAGAATTAGAATTTAGAAAACAATAGAATAGAATATAGAATATATAGAATTAGATTGGATTGGAATGGAATGGAATGGAATGGAGTAGAAATAGAATAGAATAGAATATAGAATTAGATTGGAATAGAATAGAATACAATTTAGAAAATAGAATTAGAAAATAGAATGGAATATAGAATATATAGAATTAGATTGGAATGGAATGGAGTAGAAATAGAATTAGAATAGAATAGAATAGAATATAGAATTTGATTGGAATGGAATGGAATAGAATATAGAATATAGAGAATTAGATTAGAATGGAATAGAGTAGAAATAGAACAGAACAGAACAGAACAGAATAGAATAGAATAGAATAGAATAGAATAGAATAGAATAGAATAGAATAGAATAGAATAGAATAGAATTCTTTATTGGCCAAGTGTGGTTGGACACACAAGGAATTTGTCTCTGGTGTATAAGCTCGCAGTGTACAAACAGTAAGTCATAGGTCATAAATCATAGTTACAGTCATTAATCAGAAGTTACAAACAACAACTAATACATCCTAAGAAACCAATAGGAGAAGATAGTAGGAAAGATGAGAAATGAGACAGCGCCGGGGGCGGGGGGGGGAATGAGGTGTTTAGCAGAGTGATGGCACGTGGGGGAAACAAACCATCTCTGTGTCTAGGTGTTTTGGGATGCGATATAGCGGCGTCCTGAGGGGAGGAGTTGAAACAGTTTATGTCCAGGATGTGAGGGGTCCATCGATATTTTCACAGCCCTCTTTCTGTTTCGTGCAGTTATACAGGTCCTCCGTGGAAGGCAGGCTGGTTGCAGTTGTTTTTTCTGCAGTCTTAACTATCTAATTTATTAGAGCACATGAATGACATTGATTGATGAGGCTTTCCTGGATTTGCTTCCCTGCCCTCCTAACAAATATCGCCAGCCTGTGTGTGTGTGCGTGGGGGGGGGGAAATCCACCTGGCTGGTGTTGGCTGGGGAGGAGGTGAGTTTTGACAGAAGGATAGACTGGTAGGTTCAGCCCTTTCTCAAAACTCAATTCGGGTCTTACGCAAGTGTTTGTTGTGAGTGCCTTCAAAAGAAACCCATCAAAACCCATCGGAGTCTTAACACTGCTTGCAACCCACAAAGGATGGAGAAAGTTAGATTTCCACTCTAAGCAGCCACTCTTCTTCAGCCTAGTGAGGATGGGCATTCCCGAAAATGCCTGCCTTTGAGGCAGAAAGGAATTTTGGGATGCTAGCTTGAGAGTCCCAGGAAAGGTTGCACAATATTTCCAAGAAGTTGCTTTCAACAACATCCTGATGCAGGCCAAAGGCTAAACTGCATGATTATTATCGCCCCGTTTTACCACCTTTCTTGCCACCGTTGTTAAGTGAATCACTGCAGCAAGGGTGTTAAGAGAATCGGGCTTCCCCATTTGACTTTGCTTGACAGGAGGTCACCAAAGGGGATCGCATGACCCCGGGACACGGCAACCGTCATAAATACGAGTCAGTTGCCATAAATACAACTGAACTTTGATCAAGTGAGCATGGGGATGCTGCAATGGTCGTTAAGTGTGAAAAACAGTCGTAAATCATTTTTTCCACTGCTGCTGTAACTTTGAATGGTCACTAAATGAGTGGCAGTAAGTTGAGGATTACCTGTGAATTTGTTAGCTCATTAAGAAGTCATGGAGAAGAAGCGGTAAAAAACAGTGGAATTGGGCAAGTTTGAATTGCCTGCTCCAGGAAAGCATTCTCTCTCTCTCTCTCTCTCTCTCTCCCCCTCCCTCACTCCCTCCCTTTCTCTCTCACACTCTTTCTCTCTCTCAATATCTCTCCCTCCCTCCCTCTCTCCCTCTCTCTATCTCAATCTCTCTCTCTCCCTCCCTCCCTCTTTCTCTCTCCCCCTCTCTCTCAATCTCTCTCTCCCTCCCTCCCTCTTTCTCTCTCTCTCTCTCTCCGTGCGCACACGCAATAGTCTGTGTTTACAAACAAAACAACCACGT
>QLTV01002996.1:445533-464671 GCA_003457575.1 Thermophis baileyi | reverse complement strand
GTGCTAATTTTCTGCATCCCTTTTAGGGGAAATATTCTGCCCTTTTAATATTTCCTAAAATATCTCATTTTCCTAGGAGAGGGGTGGGTGCTAACTTCCTACAATACAGCAAGATATCTACCGCATTTTCGGTTTTGCAGCGAGTACAGGGGGTCCTCGACTTACGACCACATTTATGTTTTAAGAAACCCAGAAGAGAAGGTAGTATGTAGGAAGCTTCATCAATCCATAAACTAGAAAGCACAATCCATAATCTAGAAACCTGTGGAATGTTAAATTTATGTTTAAGAAACTGGGAAGAGGCGAGGAGAGAAAAGGAGATGAGAAGAGACGAGAAGAGACGAGACGAGATGAGACGAGACGAGACGAGACGAGTCTTTCCTGGATTTTTGGAGCATCACACATGAATTTGACGTTTATTGCTTTTTTTTAAGTGTTAAAAAAACTTACAGATGGGGTAATGTCAGTCCAAATCCAATGCTGTTGGGCATACTAACAGAGTATAGATACGGCAGCAAGTGTCTGATGCTGACAATATGAAATAATTATGGAAAAACAAAGATATAAACATGTGGGATGTCTAACATCAAACCAAACAACAGCAAAGTCAATAAGATTGTCATTTTCAATATTTATCAATGCAAAAACCACGTGCTGAATTTCAACCATTATTTTCCAAGGAGCCAGTGTAACTTTTTAAAAACAAAGAACATTGCTTATTTAATGCAGTCAACTCTTATTTAAAAAATAACCACACTACATCACGTGGGGGAGAGGTGCTGGTTCATTATGCTTTTCTTTCAAGGGTCAAATGAATTAATTTGACAAGGATATTTAAAATTATCTTTCAGAGACCATTATGCCCTCCTAAAAATGGAACTGTTCCCCCCCCCCAGGCTGAAATAGTTATTAAATCAAGTTACATTTGTAGTGCAGATACCCCTCGAAGTGCAGATTTACTTCAATCAGCGGCAAGCCACTCAGTGAGTCTCATCATCATTACGTAACTAGGTTAAAACTTTTAAAATCACCAACGTGCACATTTGTTTGAAAACAAACAAACCGTGATCATAACCAATCATTCTGATTAAAATTGTGATTGCACAGTGATGAATCCTCGAATATTTGCCAAATACCTGAAGTGCACAACAACGCCTGCCCTCCTAATGAAAAATAGTAAAACTATTTTTTTAATATAAAACTGTTTTAAAACCATAATCTTGTTCAGTGTAATATGCTTCTAAGTGCAACACGTATAGGAATATCTTTCATTTGTAAGTGGCTCCGGAATTTTTAACGGTGATGTTTGAAGTGTTATCAACTACTATCAATTGCTTGATATCTGACTGAGCTGCTGGAATTAAAACGGGAAACGACTAGCATTGCATTCAGAAAACAAAGGCTTGTGGCACAATGAATCAAAAATAAATAAAACAACATTTTAAGGCATAGTCAACTATAAAGATATGAAAGCTTCAGATTTTGCCAATAGAGAGAGAAGGGAAAGATATCTCCTGAACCTTGACCTCAAAGCATTCAATCATCCTACAACATTAGATTAAAAGTAACAAAAATCCATATTTATCACATTGGCAACAACAAAGAGTAGTCCCCAAAATTATAGGATGACGTTTGGCTTCTTTGTGGTTCATGATGTCGGTGTCCCGCCGGCAAGTTTTAAAAACACACTTGTGAGTAAGTAGAACCCACTTTCCACTTTGGAGAAAGAAATTCGGTCATAAATGAATACATCTTAGCCCCTTAGATGGGAAAGAAATCACTCCAGCATGTTCCTAAAATTGAAATTCCTTGAGAAGTTTGCAGCCCATAAGGTTTAGCCTGGAATTTCCCTAAATGCTTTCAGTGTTAACTATGGTGAAACTCTTAGAACGAAAAGCGGTTACTGTAGGGTAAAGAACTCCAGACGTTTACAGCCAGGTGGAAATGTGTCAAATTATAGTAAAGCTTAAAGATCGTTCTGCGTGTTGTACTCCGTCTATGTATTATTTGAAAGAATTTGGGACGTAGACAAGCAAGATCTTCCACGTTAAGTAAGCACTGTAACACTTTCCTCCTCTGTGCAACGTGATTTGAGAAAAAGGAAGACGAAGAAAAGGTAAGGCATGGGCGATACGAAAAATTCTAAGAGTTGCTTTAAGAAAAGAGGTCTCCCTTTTTTTCCTCCTACGCTGAGCCTTAAATTCTCAGTTAGTGGCATTTGTGCGTCCTTGCTCGGAGGGAAGAGTTTTCCCACTGGAGTGTGCTGGCTGCGTGTGGAATTCCTTCAGAGTTTCTAACAACGCTTGCCTCTCCAGTTCCAGAGTGACGATGGTCTGGTTCAATTTGCCTTCGTTATTAAGCAGAGCTTCAACCATGGCTTCCAGGTTTTGGATCTTCCCATTAGCCACCTTGAAAGAATAAACAGGAAACAAGGATACTGATGATAATAGAAGACTATACAACACCAGCAATCAACAAGGCCCGCTCGTCACGTTTCAGCTGTCAGCCCTGATGGACATGGTCAATGACAACCGATGTTGGGGTTGAACTCCAAATTTTTGGAGGCCACCAGGGCAACCATCCCTGACTACTCAACAGCTTTCCACCCATGCCAGATGAAAGTCCAGTTGCCTCCTGAAAAAGCACCTTTGGGACAACCATGACCTGGATGACTGAGAATCTCTTTTAGCTATGCAATTTGGGACGAACAGCCTTTGAATGGTGGAGTATGAACGGATTTTCAAAAAATTGCAGACTATGGGAACCATTAGCACTACTCAGGTGACCCTGAGGACACAGATAAACCTCCAAGGGGCCTCAACGACTCTGTAAAAAGAATGCAAATGACCAGCTGTCTGCAAGGAATATAAACCCTTCCATTCCCCACCATCCAGTCAGAGCGGAACAAGCTTCTTGGATGAGAAGCAAAATGTCTTCAAAGAAAAAACAAAAAAGTCCAGTTGCCTCCTGAAAAAAGCACCTTTGGGACAACCAGGACCTGGATGACTGAGAATCTCTACAGACTTTTAGCCATACAATTTGGAATGGTGTGGGAGTAGGAATGGATTTCCAGAGAAAAAAAATTGCAGATTACAGGACCCATTTGCACTACTCAGGTGACCCTGAGGACACAGGTAAACCTCCAAGTGCCTCAATGACCCTCCAAAAGGATGCAAATGACCAGCTGTCTACAAGGAATATATATCCTTCCATTCCCCACCATCCAGTCGGAGCTGAACAAGCTTCTTGGATGAGAAGCGAAACGTCTTCAAAGAAAAAACAAGAAAGTCCAGTTGCCTCCTGGAAAAGCACCTTTGGGACAACCATGTCGTATGAAACCTCACCTGATTCAGGCCGGAACTTACATGCGGAGTGAAGATGGAATTAAAAACACAATTTTAGATGGCTTTACTAATTGGCATGACCTAAATCCCATTCCTATTTGGGATTTCTACCTCGTTCAAGAACAAATGAATGAGTTGGACTTCCTGTTGCAGTCGATTGCTTTAACGTCTACTCTACAGGATATAAGTAATTGGGTTGAAATTTGGGAATCCCTAAGGAACTGATCCTTAATGTCCTTTTCTCCAGCCATTAAGATGTTTTAATTATCTAATTTATACAGCTGGCCATCTCATAAACATGTGACTTTGGGTAGTGTCCAACCAAACAAAAACAATGAATATCTACAATCATTACCGTTAACAAATATTAAAAATATTTTAAAACTATTAAAAAAATTAAAATGATTGTCTTGAACCACGAGATGGTGGCAATAAATTTGATGATGATGATGATGATGATGATGATGATGATGATGATAATAATAATAATGATGATAATGACAATGATGACGATGATGATGGCAGCAATCTGTATCAACCGTCAGTGCCAGTCAATAATATTTGTAATACATTTTTAAATGTTCATGTTTAATGAATAAAAGTATAATAATAATCATAATCATAATCATAATCATAATCATAATCATAATCATAATCATAATCATAATCATAATATAATAATAATAGAGGGATAAAGGGACCTTAATAGTAATAGTTCTTGGTGCTCTCTGAGCTCGATTCTTTTCTTGCAGACATTTCATTACCCAACTAAGTGACGTCATCAATGCTAGAAGGGAGTGGGGTTTGTTCTGTTTATATACTCGTGGTTCCAAGTGTATAAAACCCTTAAATTTTAAATCAGGAACATCATTTTGAATTTCTTTTGTGTTAAATCTTACGGCTAGCCCAATTTAGGGGTGGGATTCAGCCGGTTCTGACCGGTTCGGGCAAACCGGATGTTAATTTTACATATGGTTCACCGAACCGGTAGTTGCAAGGACTGGCTGACCCTGCCCACCCTGCCCCTCCCAGGAGTCTCCACGCAGCCCGTTTTGGATGTGAGGTAAGTGCAGGGCCCGCGCGGAGGCTCTGGGAGGGCGAAAAATGGGCCTACAGGAAGTCCGGAAATGGGCCCGTTTCCAGCTTCCGGAGCCCCGGGGGAGGCTGTTTTCGCCCTCCCGGAGGCTCGAGGAAAGCCTCCGGAGCCTGGGGAGGATGAAAAGCACCCCCGGTGGTGCAGGAGGCCGAGTAGGACACGCCCCCATGGCCACGCCCACCCAGCAACCGGGCAGAGAACTGGTTGCTAAAATTTTTCAATCCCAACCCCTGGCCCAATTGGTTTACAGAAAAAAACATTAGTGCAAATTAATTTTTGACAAAAGGAAATGTATTCATTGTTGATTGCATCCAGCAAAAATAAATACCAGTTCTCTCTTGACTTGCTCAATAACTTGTTTAACGTGTGACGCGTGAAGTGCAGCCCATACCTGCAGCTCCTCAAGGAGATCAAAGTTTTGCTTCCGTAAGTTACTGTTGGCCTTCTCGAGTTTATCCATCCTTTGATTGTCATTGAGAGAAGAATCTATTAATTCATCCTGAAGTACATGGTATTCAACTTCATAAGCTTGGAGCTGTTTGGAAATATCCATCTCAAATACCTGTCATGGGAAGGGAAAAATAAACAGAAAACCACATGAACATCAAATTTGTCTCATCATCTATATATATAAAAGCCAAATACCACTCACTCATCACAAAATCTCCAGAACTGTAAAGCCTACAAACTTGAAACTTGGCACGTATGTTCCTCTTGGCTTCTAGGTGCTCGCTAAGAAAGGATTTTTCGAAATGACCATCAGATCATTAGTATTTCTTATACAGTAATTATATTAACATGCTCTGATGCTAAGGAGTTAGATGTTCTACTCCCCCTCCCCACCTGAAAAGAACTCTGTTCCAACTGCCAGTTGCCTTATATTAACACGCTCTGATGTTAAGGAGTTACACATTCTACATAAATTCTCAAGCTTTAAGTGTCAATGTATCAAGCCCAATTGTAACTACTCATTAATTTTCAAGCTTTAACTGTCAATTTATCAAGCCCGATCACATAGTTTCGTAGCGAAGCATGGGTATCCAGCTACTAGTATCCTATAAAGGAAATCAGGGGGATCTGAGAATGCCAACATTCTCCTAAGCAGAATTTCCTGTCTATCCTAAACTTTTGCAACCTCCTGACAAGAAAAGTCAATGGGGAAGCCAGATTCACTTAACAACGGTGTTACTAACTTAAGAACTGCTGTAAACAGTTGAAGACTAGTGAAATATTTGTGCCCAAGTATTCTAAAGCAGCAGCTTGCCTTCAAATCCGAAGCACTGCAAATCAGAAAGAAGGTTTATCCTGTAGCTGCACAGTTGAGATTGGACACACTGATTTAAAGCCATTTTTAAAAAATGAGAAAAAGTCAAGAGGATTGACTTTTATTGTTCGATATATCCTTTGATACACCTCCCTGTTGTTTTTACCCTTTCACAATGATTTTGCATTAAAGAAGAAAGACTAGGCCACGTGGTATCAAATTTGCTTTTTTTTTTTTACGTGCACAGAACATGGCATTATGTTTCTTAGGATATTCACGCTAATCTCTGCAGAAGATAGGATGTTGTCAGGCATCCAAAGCTTACTCCGTGCCAAATAAAACAGGAAGACGCAGTAGGGAATATAACCTCCCCATTACCCAAAACATCTTAAAACAGATCTGGCTATTGTTTAGAAATATGTTAATTCTGTAGAAGGAAATTCCAACATCTTAACTCCCCAAATAAGCTGCAGTTCGGCTAAGAAAAACTGGTCTCAATTACACTAGGAAGCTGTTCTACATTTTGCAGTTTCTACTTTTCCCTGGTAATACTCCACTTCATACCTGGTTAATGGTTTTTTCCATCTGTACCAAGCCTAGATTGGGAAGAATATTTTTAATGAAGTCAACAATTGTTTCCAGGTTTTCATGCTGCAGAATCAAAGGCTTATGACTTCCCAAAAGACTCAGAGCCACCTTAAATATAACTTCTGGTCCTTGGAGAAACATCAAGTCTGGAGGAGACAGGAGAAATGTTAGGAAGAGTGTTTGAAGATAATGATTCTATTCGTTTACCTGAAGTTTCTGTTCATTTATTCTTTAGTTATGGCTATCATCAACATCATCGTTTAACGACCCCATAATCCCTTGCGGGGTGGAGTCTGGGCAACTGAATGGAGCTAGCAGAGTGTTTACTGGCCGGATGCCCTTCCTGACGCCAATGCGGAGTTTTGTTCAGCAGATATATTCTCAGTGTGCCCAGAAAGAGAAATATCTGCCTCTACCTAGGATCGATCTCACAGCCTTAGATAACCATTTATTGAAGTTGTCAGAGATTAGATAACCATTTGTCTGAAGTGGTGTAGGGTTTCCTGCCTAAGCAGGGGGTTGGACTAGAAGACCTCCAAGGTCCCTTCCAACTCTGTTATTCTAAGCCGCCTGATTTTGAGGCGAGAGTTCCACCTCTAGGCCACCGCACCAGTCTTCTTTAGTTATGGCTATGTTGGAAGAAATATCCCTCTGGTTCAGTTCCAAGTTGGGAGAAAGGCACTGGAGACAAAATGGAGGCTGGAGGCTGATTGGAAAGAGGGGCCATTTATTGATGAACAAGACCACATGGGTTTGAGGTCCTGGGCAGGTGACCACATGGGAGTTGAGATTGAGGGGTATTTATACCTTCTCTTGGGCTTTGCACATGAGCTTCCTGTTCCTGTGCAAGGACTTGTATTCTGTTGGCTGTTGTAGGGGTTATGTAGGGGTCATAGCTAGCTCTGTCTGAGCTCCCAGGTTTGGTTGAAGTTTGCTGGGTGATGCAATGTCCTTAGGAGATTGTGCAATGTAGTAAGCTCTGTGTCTTCTGCTAAATGGTCCTATTATGTCCTGCAGGGCCATGTCTTAATCCCATCATCCTGGAGCTGAAGGTCTTTTGTCTTGTAGATAGGCTGGCCCAGTCCTGCTGGGGCTATTAAGAAAGACTTGGGGGCTGTTTTCTGTCTTTAAAAACATGTTTCTCCTTTAGGGAAATATAATATTCTGCCTTTTTTAATATTTCCCAAAATATTTCATTCTTCTAGGAGAGGGGTGGGTGCTAACTTTGTACAGCTACAACTAGACAACTAGACAACAATGGGTCATTGTTTCAGAGATACTTTTTCACCAAAATAGAGACACAGAATGACCACTGGTGGGCCAAAAAGCAGCGGAGCGAGAACAACTTCGAACTTCCAACAGTCTTCTCCAATGACTTTCCTTGTAGGAAACTGGTAGGTAGCGTTGGAAATGACAATCACATGAGCGTAGTGTGGTGGCACACTGCGATTGCAATGCAGTGGTGCAGCAGCACTGAAGTGGCCACAGCTTTGTCGAATTTAAATCCCATAGGAGTGAGTTGTGGGTCTCAGATTTTGGATTTGCATTCTGCATGTTAGCCCATTCGAGGTTTTGTGATACAAAAATTGTTGGGCTGAGACTCACCCAATTTTGGCCAATTGAAGATTACAAACAAAGAGACAGAGGAGTTTTATGAACTGTACAGATATCTGCTCTCCAAGTCAACCTGATTTACTTCCCCTTGTTGTGATTGTGGTGCTGATATGCAAACTATAAAAAAAACTATTAAACGCATGGCACAAGATTGCCCACGACAACGTGCGTTCTCTGGTTCCCTAGAAGATCTGCACGAACCAACTCTAGAGGCGATCGCGTGGATATCTGAATCGGACATCCAGTTACGAGGCCGCTGGTTTTATAAACAATTGTGTGGATTGTGTGTACAGGTAGTCCTCGATTTACAACAGTTCGTTTAGTGACCCTTCGAAGTTAAAACGGCACTGAAAAATGTGACATGACCATTTTTCACACTTAACAACCTCTGCAGCATCCCCATGGTCACGTGATCCAAATTCAGACGCTTGGCAACTGACTCACAGTTATGACGGTTGCAGTGTGTCCCCGGGGTCACGTGATCCCCTTTTGCGACGTTCTGACAAGCAAAGTCAACGGGGAAACCAGATTCACTTAACAACCGGGTTACTAATTTAAGAACCGCAGTGATTCGCGTAACAAATGTGGTGAGAAAAATCATACATTTATGAAGTGAGTTCCCCCCTCCCCCCGCCCCTTTTACAACTTAAGGGATTCATTGCATTTGTTAAGTCAGTAACACGCCTGTTGTGTGAATCTGGCTTCCCCATTTGCTTGTCAGAAGGTCACAGAAGGGGATCACGTGACCCCCCCCCAAAAATTTTTTTGATCACATGATCATGGAGACGCTGCCATAGTCACAGGTCTGAAAATGGTTGTCCGTCCCTTTTTTCAGTGCCGTTGTAACTTCGAACGGTCACTAAATGAACTGTTGTAAGCCCAGGACTATCTATATACCGTATTTTTCAGACTATAAGAAGAACCTAAATTTTGAAGAGGAAAACAAAAAACAAAAAGTTTTTGGCCTCCGCGTGCTCCATTTTCAGCCCTTTTCCAGCCTTTTTTCTGCCCGTTTTCGAGGCTTTTTTTTTGGCATATTTTCGAGGCTTTTTTTGGCCCGTTTTTTGCCTTTTTCAGCCCATTTTTTGGCTTTTTTCAGCTGGTTTTCGAGGCTTTTTTCGGCCCATTTTTGAGGCTTTTTTCGGCCCGTTTTCGAGGCTTTTTTGGGCCTGTTTTTAGGCTTTTTTCAGCCCATTTTCAAGGCTTTGTTCGGCCCGTTTTCAAGGCTTTTTTGGGCCCGTTTTCAAGGTTTTTTTCAGCCCATTTTTGAGGCTTTTTGGGCCCGTTTTCGAGGCTTTTTTCGGCCCATTTTTGAGGCTTTTTTTGGCCCATTTTCGAGGCTTTTTTCAGCCCATTTTTTGGGGAAAACAGGCCAAAAAAAGCCTTGAAAATGGGCCAAAAAAGCCTCAAAACGGGCTGAAAAAAGCCCCCAAAACAGGCCGAAAAAAGGCCCAAAAACGGGGCGTGCGGAGGCCAAAAAACGGCCGGCGGGTGGGCGGGGCTTCGCCAATATTCAGTCTATAAGACGCACAGACATTTTCACCCCCTTTTGGGAGACAAAAAAGTGCGTCTTATAGTCCGAAAAATACGGTATACGTTTACTGATCTTTTGTCATGTTCTCATGATATGCTAAATAAATAACAGTCCCCTTCTCCTTTGGCCTTCCATCTTTTCCAACATCTCGGACCTTCCCTCTTCTCACGAAGTGGCCAAAGTTATTCAAGCTTCAGACATCCTTATTGGGATGACTTACCGAACACCCGAGCAACAAACCCCAGGGGAAACTGAGACGCAAACAGGGTCAGAAACCACGGGGCAGCGTAGAGGCTGGGGCTGATCTCATTGGCTTCAAAGTGATCGTAAAGATCTCTGTGGTAATCGTGAAGGAGTCGAGAGAGCTGATACATCTGGATCTGCCAAGCGAATAAAAGAGAGAGAGGAAAACATGGAGGAAACAAAAATTAGGACTTTTTTTACACTGCAATTGTCGGTGGTGGACGGAGGGTGGGATGTATGCCCTCGGGAGGTGTGGCTTCAGGCAGTCCTTGACTTACGACAGTTCATTTAGTGAATGAAGTGACGACATCACTGAAAAAATGTGACTTGTGACCATTTTTCATACTTATGATGCTTTGCAGCATCCTCATGACCACGATTTGGAACGCTTGGCAATTGACTCATATTTATGACGGTTGCAGCGTCCCGGGGTCACGTGATTCTCCTTTTGCAACCTTATGACGAGCAAAATCCACGGGGAAGCCAGATTCGCTTAACAACCAGGTGATTGACTTATCAACGGCAGTGATTCACTTAGCATCTACGGCAAGGAAGGTCGCCAAATGGGACAAAACTCACTTAACAAACGTCTCACACTTAACAACAGAAATGTTGGGCTCAATTGTGGTCATAAGCCGAGGACTCCCTGACAATGCAATTGAAAGGCAGTTCTGAGTTTTCACCCTACCCGTAAGTCAGTTGTAAGTTCAACCAGGCAAAGAAATTAAGTTTTAACGCATGGTTTGTTGTGATCTTTTTTTTTTTTAGAAGAGTTCCAGTCTTGAAAATAAAATAAAAAATTCATCCATTGCCTGCTAAACAAATCTTATCAAAATTATCCCCCATATCGCCCTCCCCAAAACGATCATCCGGACATGCAACTAAAAACAGTCCAGGTTTTTAAATCTTTCCTCCAACCATTTCAAGGTGGAGGTGTGATGGTCCTGTAGAAATGAAATACTGTGATGACCCGGGACAAGGCACAAAGGTCACACAGCCAGCTGAGAGTTCAAACTCCCCTTTAATGCTCCGAATTTCCCCTCAAACGTTCCCACGTTCTTGGCAAGTCCCAGAGCAAAGCACACATGCGCGCACACGGCAGCCTCTGGCTGCGCGCAGTCCAGCAAAACAAAGGAACAGGGAAATGAGTCCACAAAGCAAGGAACAAACAATGAGTCCACGGAGCAAGGAAGAAGCAAGCAGTCCTGCAAACTCCAAATGTCTTCAATGGCACACACAAAACTCTACAAATTGTTGTTTGTTCCCAACAAACGCCTCTCCTCACAGTGTCTCCTTAAATCTCAGTCCCCAGGTGTGCCTTGTGAAGAGGGGAGGGGTGTTCTCCTCCCGAGTCGTTGGGTCGGCCTGCACTGTTCCCGCCTTCTCTCTACTCTCCGTGCTCCAGGATCAGGAGGGGGCGGTCCTTGCTCATCGCCTGAGCTCTGTCACTCCTCCTGTCCACTGCTTGCTCTCTCTCGGTCATCCTGCCCCTGTTCCTCCCTGCTAACAAGCCGTCCCAATCCTGAGGGGCCCTGGGCTGCCTTGGCCTGCTCCTCCCCACATTCCTCCGAAGCCAACGAAGCCGCCCCCTCGATCTCTGTCGGCTCCAGCTCCGGCTCGTTCTCCTCCGCAGATTCAGGCTCCGACGGGGGCATGACAAATACAGATAGTCCTCGGCTTACAACAGTCCACTTAGTGACCGTTCAAAGTTACAACAGCCCTGAAAAAAGTGACTTAGGAGCGTTGTTTTCACAGTTACAGCTTTTGTAGCATCCCCATGATCACGTGATCCAAATTCTGACGCTTGTCAACTGGTTCATATTTATGACCATTGCAGCGCCCTGGAGCAAAGTCCACGGGGAAGCCAGATTCGCTCAACAACCGGGTGGACTAACTTATCCACTGCGGCAATTCACTTAACAACGGCGACAAGAAAGTTCGTAAAAACGGGGCAAAACTCACTTAACAAATGTTTCACTTAAGAACAGAAATTTTGGGCCTCAATATGTGGTCGTAAGTCGAGGACTACCTGGATACATATCACTGCTCTCCAAGTCAACCTGACCTGATTGGCACGAAGCCACGCCAGAGGCGATTGCGTGGATAGCTGAATCGGACATCCACTTACGAGGCCACTGGTTTTTATACATAATTGTGTTGGTTGTGTGTACAGGTAGTCCTCGACTTGCCACCACAATTGAGCCCAAAATGTATGTTGCTAAGCGAGACGTTTGTTTAGCGAGTTTTGCCACCTTTGCTTGCCACGGTTGTTAAGTGAGTCAGTGCCGTTGTTAAGTTAATAACATGTTTGTTAATCGAATCTGGTTTCCCCCTTGACTTTGCTTGTCAGAAGGTCGCAAAAGTGGATCACGTGACCCCAGGACAGGGCAACCGTCGTAAATAGGAGTCAGTCGCCAGGCATTTTAATTTTGATCACATGACCATGGAGATGCTGCAATGGTCATGCGTGTGAAAAATAGCACTTAGACTTATATACCGCTTTACAGTGCTTTACAGCCCTCTCTAAGCGGTTCACGGAGTCAGCATATTGCCCCCAACAATCTGGGTCCTCATTTTACCCACCTCGGAAGGATGGAAGGCTGAGTCAACCTTGAGCCAGTGAGATTTGAACTGCCGAACTGCAGCTAGCAGTCAGCTGAAGTAGCCTGCAGTACTGCACTCTAACCACTGCGCCACCTCGGCTCTTAAAATGGTTGCAAGTCACTTTTTTCAGTGCCGTTATAACTTTGAATGGTCAATAAATGAACTGTTGTAAGTCCAGGACTACTTATGCAGGTAGTCCTCAGGTTATGACCCCAATTGAGCCCAACCTCTTATGTTGCCCCATTTTACGACTTTTCTTGCCCAAGTTGTTGAATGGACTGGACTGGACTGGACTGGACTGGGCTGGGCTGGGCTGGGCTGGGCTGGGCTGGGCTGGACTGGACTGGACTGGACTAGACTAGACTAGACTAGACTAGACTAGACTAGACTAGACTAGACTAGACTAGACTAGGAATAACAGACCATGGAGAGAGTGTGTGGAGTCTCTAACTTTGAGCTCTAAACACATAGCGCTTATGAGCAATATCCTGAATAATGGGAAGCGCACTTCCTACAATCTTCTCCGCTGTCCTCACCACTCTCTGTAGGGACTTTCTATTGGAGGCACTGCTGGCACCAAACCAAACAGTGATGCAGTTTGTTAAAACGCTTTCAATCGTGCCTTTGTAAAAAAAGTGGCCAGGACAGAAGGAGAAAGATGTGCTCTCCTCATCCGACGCAGGAAATGCAGACGCTGGTTTGCACGCTTCACTAAGGATGACGTGCGGAGAGACCAGTTCAGATTGTTAAGTGAATCATTGCATTTGTTAAGTTAATCACACGGCTGTTAATTGCGAATCAGGCTTCCCCACTGACTTTGCTTCTCCGACATTTTGGGGCGGTCGTACGACGAGGGCTACCCGTATAGGCAGAGGTAGAATTCACTTACCTTCCCTACCGGTTCGCAAATGTGAGCGCGCGCGCATGCACGCATGTGCGCAGCTTCAAAACATGCAGAAATAGGATGGCATAGAGCCCCGGCAGGTCGCCGCTACTGGTTCACCCGAACCAGTCTGAACCAGCAGAATACCACCTTTGCGTATAGGGTTCACGAAACTGGGTGCAATACTAAATAAACGTAACGTAGGTCCTTTACCTGGAGAATTGTCATGTCCGGTCGGTATTGCTTCCGAAGGCCCATATCAAACAACAGGAACTTCAGCATCTTGAAGGCTTCCTCTTCACTCATGTGTAGTAACAACACTCCAGCTACAAAACTGAGGCCTTGACAATATCCTACTTCTTGATCCAGGAGGGAATAGGCCTTCAGGATATTGTAAAGGGAGAGCTGGCCAGCTCCAAGCTGGGATGAGAAGTAGGGATGGGTCGGAAAAGTGCGCCCTACGAGAGAGAGAAAGAGAAAAAAAGAGACGGTCATAGACACAAATCAGCCGTACTGTCGTGCAAAACACTTTCCAAATATTAAAAAAACCAAAACCAACAATTGAGCCCAACGTTTAAGTTGCTGAGCAAGACAGTCATTAAGTGAATCTTGCCCCATGTTAACCACCTTTCTTGCTACAGTTGTTAAGTAAATCCCTGCAGGGAACCATTCAGTCATTAAGCGAATCAGGAATGGTTTGGTAAGTTTCTAGAAGGAAAATTTTCCAGCCCAGGAAGTTGTTTATAATGTTACAGAAGGAGGTGAAAGGAAGCGAGTCCTCAACTTACGACCGTAACGGAGCCCAAAGTTTAGGTTGCGAAGTGACACATTCGGGAAGTGAGTTTAGCCCCATTTTACGACTTTTCTCGCCACTGTTGTTAAGTGAATCGCTGCAGCTGTTAAGTTAGTAACCCAGTTGTTAAGTGAATCTGGCTTCCCCATTGAGTTTGCTTGTCAGAAGGACGCAAAAGAGGATCACGTGACCCCAGGATGCTGCAACCCATCGTAAATATGAGTCAGTTGCCAAGCGTCCAAACCTTGGTCGTGACCATGAGGATGCTGCAACGGTCGTAAGTGTGAAAAACGGTCAGAAGTCACTTTTTTTCAGTGATGTTGTAACTACGAATGGTCACTAAATGAACTGTTGTAAGTCGAGGACTACCTGTACTAAAATACCCTGAATTTGGCAAACTGTCTCTATTCCAGGACAAAACTTTATGCTTTTCTTTCTCAATATGGCCACACTTAGCTACCAATATCTATAAGGAATTTTTTCATGGAATTATTTTGGCCAATTGTTTTAGCACGCGCTTCTTCCTTGTGACCGGGTGTTGAAAACAAAATGCTCCGATCCTTTAAAAAAATATAACAGAAAAGGAAAATCATAGCTAGTCCTTGGCTTACGACCAAAATTGGGCCTAAAATTTCTGTTGCAAAGTTAAGTGAATTTTGCCCCGTTTGATGACTTTTCTTGCCACCGTTGTTAAGTGAATCATGGCAGCTGTTAATTTAATAACCCGGTTGTTAAGTGAATCTGGCTTCCCCATTGACTTTGCTTGTCAAAGCTGTCTGGCAAGGTAACAAAAAGGCGTTCACGTGACCCCAGGACAGTGAAACCGTCATAAGTACATGCCAGTTGCCAAGCGGCCGAAATGTTGACAACCATGGTGTTGGTGTAACAGTCGTAAATGTGAAAACCCATAATAAGTTACTTTTTTTTAGTGCCACTGTATCTTCAAATGGTCAGTAAACCGATGATTTTTAAGTGAAGGAACACCTGTAGAAGTTCTGAAGTTCATTGCTCACAAAAAAACTTCTTCAATCATCATCAACATCATTTAATGACCCCCATAATCCCTTGTGGGGTGGAGTCTGGGCAACTGAATGGAACAGAGTGTTTACTGGCCGGATGCCCTTCCTGTTGCCAATGCAGAGTTTTCTTCGGCAGATACTGTATATTCTCAGTGTGGCCAGAGAGAGAAATATCTGCCTCTACCTAGGATCGAACTCACAGCCTCCTGATTGTGAGGCAAGAGCTCTACCTCTAGGCCACCGCACCACTCCCTAAGAAACTTCTTCGGTACATACCATAATCTAGTCCTAAGTGAAACATGACCCCTTTTTCTGCAAATGCAAAACGTTCCAAGTTTAATACGAGATTTGCTTGTGGGCTGACTTACCTAAATCGATCAGAATTGCATGCTGCTGGGAAGTCAGCTGTTTTAAGAGTTCTTTGTACGGAGTGTCCTTTGGCTGTTGCTTATTTGGAAATGGATGCTTGAGTTGGTGCAGCTCAGCTAAAAACTTCCATATCTCTCCCCGTTGTTGCCGAGGAACTCCTTTTCAAAAGATGTTAAGAGCAAAATGAGGTGAATGAGACACCAACATACTGTATGTACAAGCTCCCTGCTTTAAAAAGAAATCATTGCTTTCAAGAGCCGAGGGGGCGCAGTGGTTAGAGTGTTGCACTGCAGGCTACTTCAGCTGACTGCTAGCTGCAGTTCGGCGGTTCAAATCTCACCGGCTCAAGGTTGACTCAGCCTTCCATCCTTCCGAAGTGGATAAAATGAGGACCCAGATTGTTGGGAGCAATATGCTGACTCTGTGAACCTCTTAGAGAGGACTGTAAAGCACTGTAAAGCGATATATAAGTCTAAATGCTATTGCTATTATCATCATCAACAGCGGCAATATATGTTCATTGCAGCAGTTCGATCCTGACCGGCTCAAGGTTGACTCAGCCTTCCATCCCTCCGAGGTCGGTAAAATGAGGACCCAGATTGTTGGGGGCAATATGCTGACTCTGTGAACCACTTAGAGAGGGCTGTAAAGCACTATGAAGTGGTATATACTGTAAGTCTAACTGCTATTGCTATTGCTAATGGGGATGGCCTTCCAAAATGACCTTGAAATGCTGCTAGGATAACCTCATTTATCCTGGAATATTTTTTAGACAGCTAATGCCAACAGCAAGGAGCTGAGAGGAATATTGTTCTAGTGGGGTCCTTGGTGTTCTCTGAGCTTGGTGCTTTCTCGCAGACGTTTCATTACCCAACTATGTAACATCATCAGTGCTAGAAGGCAGAGGGATCTGCAGAGAGGAGGAGGAGGAGGAGGAGGAGGAGGAGGAGGAGGAGGAGGAGGAGGAAGACTGTGGGGTCCTTGGTGCTTTCCGAGCTTGGTTGTTTTCCCGCAGACATTTCATTACCCAACTAGGTAATATCATCAGTGCTAGAAGGGAGTTGGGTTTGTTCTCTGTTTATGTACATGTGGCTTGCCCTGTCAGAGTTGGTGGGAGTCTTCTTGGTGGTTCCTTTAATCAAGGTTTATTGCTTGTCTAAATTGGTAGTTCCTTGATTGGGGTATTGTTTACTTCTTGATTGTGGATCTAGCATTAATCTTGGTGTCAATCTCTGTTTAACTGGCTATTGATTAGTATTGAGGAGGTGTTTTGGTCTTTCTGTTTTATTTTGGGATTTTTTTGGATTGTCTCTTCTGAATGGTATGTCGGTGTTGTTTATCTCTGTGTGCCTCTATCTGCCAGATAAGCAGAGATTAACACCAAGATTAATATTAGATCAACAATCAAGAAATAAACAATACCCCAATCAAGGAACTACCAACTCAGACGAACAAGTTAGAAAAAGATCTGTAAATTGAGAGTTAGAGCAAGGTTTTGAATTCAAAGGAAATTTCTCTCTCTCTCTGAAAATGCCTCTTTAAATAGTTCTGGCCATAACTAACATCATAACTCTCACCTTTACTCCAGTAATATAATGATTAAAAGTTTAAAGCATGATGCATTTATTCAATATCATACTATATTCTTATAAACAGTTACTGCATCTGTTTAAAAAGATAATAATGCACTTTCCAAAGTGCCAACATATTTGCATCCTTCAGGAATCAGATGACCTCACCTTTCTCAACAGCCGAGTGTATTTTTTCCATGTCAAACTTGATCTTTGACCTTCCTGGCATGTTCAGCATTTTATCCCAGACGGACATTACTTCTTTGAGACACGGAGTAATTTCTTCGTAATCAAGCTTCAGGCGCTTATTTAGCAGATCGTTTTCAGAAGCTAGAAGAGAAAAAAAGGACAGGTTAAAGACAGGCGCACCTGTGAAAGGCCACCAACACATTTTCTGCAAATGTCTGTCTGTCTGTCTGTCTGTCTGTCTCTATCTATCTATCTATCTATCTATCTATCTATCTATCTATCTATCTATCTATCTATCTATCATCTATCTATCATCTATCTATCTTATCTATCTATCTTATCTATCTAATTTATATAGTCACCCATGATATGGAAAGCAACTATCATCTAGCTATTGTCTGTCTGTCTGTCTGTCTGTCTGTCTGTCTGTCTGTCTGTCTGTCAGTCAGTCTATCTGTCTGTCTGTCTATCTATCTATCTATCTATCTATCTATCTATCTATCTATCTATCTATCTATCTATCTATCTATCTATCTATCTATCTATCTATCTATCTATCTATCTATCTATCTATCAAATTTATATAGTCACCCATGACATGGAAGCCAACTATCATCTGTCTGTCTGTCTGTCTGTCTGTCTGTCTGATTGTCTGTCTGATTGTCTGTCTCTATCTATCTATCTATCATCTATCTATCTATCTATCTATCTATCTATCTATCTATCTATCTATCTATCTATCTATCTATTTATCTATTTATATCATCTTTTCTATCATATTGATTACTCTGTTTCACTCTGTTTCAGCACAGCTGAAAAAAATGAAATCTGTACCACTTTGCTTTTAAAATACTGTATTTCAATTTTGATAAGTGATTAATATTATTTTAGAAACCNCTATCTATCTATCTATCTATCTATCTATCTATCTATCTATCTATCTATTGATCCATCCATCCATCCATCCATCCATCCATCCATCCATCCATCCATCCATCCATCCATCCATCCATCCATATAATTTATAAGGCAACTCTGGGTGGCATACAACAATTCAGTAAAACAGGCATGATATACAACCATTTTATAATAATTATGAAACGCACTGATGAAACATTGTTTTAGTTTCAAACATCTCTCCTTCTTGTTCCGATATGCAATGGAGCTTTGGGGCAGGGACTGAGAGCAAAAGCGATCTTTGCTCACGATTTAGACAAAAGAAATAGCCTCGGCAAGACTTTCCCTAAACTGCAGCAGCCGCCAGGCAGCAGAAGTAGCCTGCAGTACTGCACTCTAACCACTATGCCACCGTGACTCCAAACAAAACTATCCAAGTATTAAGATCCCCCTTTTCCTCCCATCTGAACCAAGAAAATAGCAGCATTGAACCAACTTCGGATGCTGTTACAAAATCAATTATACAAAACCCGAAACATTTTAAGTATGTGGAGGAAAAGACCTAGCTGGCCTTGACTGACCTAGAAAAACAAGATAAATAGGTGAGACTCTTTGTAGCTCAGGGTTGAAATGAGGGCTGCTTGGTGCTCTCCGAGCTTGGTTGTTTTCTTGCCGACGTTTCTTTATCCATCTAGGTAACATCATCAGTGCACTGACAATGGTTCGGACCGGTTCTATAGAACCGTTAGTAACTTGGCAGCCTGGGTCGCTGAAACCGGCAGTGACCCAGGCCTGCCTTGCCCCTGAGCTGGCTCTCTCGGCAGCGCCATAGGCGCCGCCATCTTGTTTTTTGCTTCTGCGCATGCGCAGAAGCTTTTTTTGGTACTGCTCATGCGCACGCCCCCACGCGGCGCGCCCCTGAGCGAACCGGCAGTAACAGAATCCGGAACCCAGCCCTGACTGCATCCAAGAGGACAGGGCAGAGGAGTGGATTAGAAAACCTCCAAGGTCCCTTCCAGCCATGTGACTCTTAGTCTCAAGACAACCCTTCTCTTCTTTCTTCCACTGGCTGCAGTCTCTAAGAACAAGATTTTTTTTTTTACAAAAAAAGCCATAGCCATAGCACTTCG
>QLTV01002996.1:428874-439457 GCA_003457575.1 Thermophis baileyi | reverse complement strand
CTACCCTACTCTATATACTCTACTCTACTCTACTCTACTCTGTTCTACTCTACACTACACTACTCTACTCTGTTCTGTTCTGTTCTGTTCTGTTCTGTTCTGTTCTGTTCTACTCTATTTTATTCTTCATTCCATTATCCTATCCTATCCTATCCTATCCTATCCTATCCTATCCTATCCTATCCTATCCTATCCTATCCTATCCTATCCTATCCTATCCCCGAGAAGTATTCCATTTATTTTTACAGGTTAAAGTCATTCCATCATCTTCCTAATTTTCCACTGAAAAGTTAGCAACTTGGTTGTTAAGTGAATCTGGTTTCCCCCTTGACTTTGCTTGTCAGAAGGTCACAAAAGTAGATCACATGACCTTGGGACACAGCAATGGTCATAAATAGGAACCAATTGCCAAGCGTCTGAATTTTGGTCACATTTGTGAGGATGCTGCAAATATTGTAACAGTGAAAAACGGTCATAAGTCGCTTTTTTCCAGTGCTGTCGTAACTTTGAATGGTCACTAAATGAACTGTTGTAAGTCGAGGACCCCCTGCAGCCATAATCAAAAGCTAGTTAATAAATTTGCATCTTGTATCATCACCATTCTTCCATAATCTTAGAAATTAAATGCACACTCTTATTTCGATGGATAAACAACAAAAATCAATAATGCATAATAAAGTTATGGTACACACACATTTATTTTGTTTATTTTCTACAATGTAATTTAATCTGCGAAACAGGCAGAAAGAAAACATGGTTGATCAGCAACTCTACTGGGTCAAAGTCCTGTTAGAATAAAATGATATCTGGAGGAGGAGGAGGAGGAGTGGCATAGCCTGGGGGTGGAGTCAAAAAAGGAAGCAGCCTAGAGTCTGTACGTTCCCACAAAAGTGCTCTAAATCCAACCCCTTTAAATTCTGTTAATCCTTCTCTAGAGCCAAAATAATGCTGATGGTTAGTTGTGACATTAGTCTAGTCCAGGGGTGTCAAACTGGCAGCCGGTGGGCGGGATGCGTCACGTGCAGGCCACGCCCATTCCAGCTCAGCGAAGGGGGAAAAACATCGCGATATGTCACATGATGGCAACGTGACGCGGCAAGTTTGACACCCGTGGTCTAGTCAATTAAGAGTTAACAAATTCTCTACGCCCGTGATGGCGAACCTATGGCACACATGCCACAGGTGTCACATGGAGCCATATCTGAGGGCACGTGAGGCGTTGCCCTATGTCAGCTCCAGCGCGCATGTGTGCGCTGGCCAGCTGATTTTTGGCCTTCCGGAGGGCAGGGGGGAGGCCGTTTTCGCCCTCCCCAGGCTTCAGGAAAGCCTCCGGAGCCTGTGGATGGTGAAAAACGGACCCAATGGGCCTACCGGAAGTTCAGAAATGAACTTCCGGTAGGCCCGTTGGGCCGTTTTTCGCCATCCACAGGCTTCAGGAAAGCCTCCTGAAGCAGGGGAGAGCGAAAAACAGCCCAACGGGCCTACCGGAAGTCCGGAGGCTTCGGTGAGGCCTGCGCGCATGTGTGTGTGTGGGGGGGGCAGCGCAGGGGGAGTTGTGTGCGCATGCGCAGGGGGGGCATTACATTATGGGTGTGGGCACGTGCATGCACGCTATTGTGCGCACGCGCGCCCTTTTGGCACCGGAGCAAAAAAAGGTTCACCATCACTGCTCTAGGCTGATTGCTCTTTTGACTCCACCCTAGGCTCTGCCACTCCTTTTCCTACAGTATCTGGGGCTTTTTTAAAATAAGAAGAGAGTTGAAACCAAACACAGTTCTCACAGCAGAGTATCCCGAAGCGTGGAGGCCATTATCAAGAAGGCTTTGTGCTTGGTTCTCTTCCCCATGGACCTCCCAAGCCTTCTTCATGACTAGATAAGTAGAGTCATGCTTGGCAAGACGCTCTCGATATATCCCAGAGCAATACTGTAGAGAGCAGGGGTGTCAAACTCGATTTCATCGAGGGCCACATCAGGGCTGTGGTTGACCTCGGGGGGGGGGGCTGGGTGGGTATGGCCGACTGGGTGGGTGTGGCCGACTGGGTGGGTGTGGCCACCTTGACGCCACTCCCCAAACTGCTAGCATGTTTCCTCTTTGCATTGGGTAGACCGGGCCGAACCGACGTGGGCCGGCCCCTTATATTTTCCAGGACGGCCTTGCGGGCCAGATCCAACCACATCATGCGCCGGATCCAGCCCGCGGGCCCTTTGTTTGACACCCCCTAATATAGAGCTTTCTAGACGATAACCAGAACTTTGAGAAAGCTAAATGTGGTCAGATATGGTTTCCTGCACACAATCCCACAGCTGTAGCCCAAATCGTAGAAGAAAGCAACAGCCAGCCAGTTTTGTGCTGGGGCCAGGAACACAACATGGAGCTGATCTCAAATGTGAAGACAATTTTTTCTTTCTCACTTGAACTACAATAACTTTAACCGCTAAACTTCCCCCTCATGTCTGAAGTCCTCTTTCTGAACCAGAGATCCATTGAAAGAGCAGGTCCACCACCTACCTGGTGGACTTCCTAAAGTCAGACGTGACATTTTCATCTACCGGAGCCAGGAATTTTAAGAAATTTGGTACGGAAGAGGAAGAGTGAAGTTTTTTCTGGAAAGAGGACCGGTAGGCGGTGCTGGGCGTAGTTGAAAAGGGTGGCTCACAACGGGAGAAGTTTAACGTGGCGGGGAAAACACAGACACGAAAAGAGAGAACAACACAGAGGAGAAAGGAATAAGCAACAAATTAGGAAAAATGCAATAGGAATGAAAACAAAGCAAAGGCTAAGACTGCCCGCTGTATAATTTTTTTTAGACAACTGCTTGGAGGCTCATTCCATTTTCAGGAAAGGCCACGAAACCACATGTCTGTCATTTTCTTTGGAAACTGTGTTATAAAGACTGAAAACAAGGCTAAAAGAAGGCAGGATAGAGGTATCTCATAAGATGAGACTCCAGGTATAGAAGGATGAGTATCTGTACTAGAAACTCTTCCTGTATCTATTGAAGTTGTCCTAATTTTTTTGTTTCAAATTTTTAACTGGGGGTGTGTTAAAATGAATGACACATATTAGGTGAATCAATAAGGGCCCATTTGGATTGTGGTTTCATATACGTGCAATAAATGAGAATAACGTTGTGACTGGCTGAGCTTACGCTTATTTCAACCCGAGACTTTGACTAAGTTACACCAAGTTTTATTTTATTTCTTTCTAGATTACATGCAGTTGATTAGTTAACTCATAACCAAGAGCTACATCACAGCAGCACCATAAGGGTTATTTTCCCCCAAGGGCTTGAAACTGTTGACTTATTTCGGTTTAATTCATGACTTCTCTTTGCAATGTACCAAATGTCTTCGGTGAAAATCTTGGTGAACTGATGCACTGTGCCAAACACACACACACACACACACACGCACACACATGCGCGCGCGCACGCGTGCACACACACAATATTGCTCTCCTCACCTCTTTGGCATGGCCTGCCTGCCTTGTTCTCCGCTTGAGCTATGCCTAAGGCGCTTGAAGAAATTGGGTGAGGAGGCTGAGGAAGGAAGTCGAGATGGAGGAGGCAGGGCAGCAGCCGGCAACGCCTGACTGGCAGAAGGGATAGAGCTGCTGGCAGCCCTGGTCAGGTTTTATAAGGGGATTTCAGAGGGAGGGAGGGAGGGAGGAAGGGAGGAAGACAAGGAGAGGCAAGAGAAGGCAAGAGAGGAGAGGGGAGGTAAAGGGTAGAGGAAAGGAAAGGAAACATGAGATGGAGAATGGATGGAAGGAAGGAAAGAAGGAAGGCAAGGGGGAAGGGAAGAGAGGACGGGGGAAGGGGAAGGGAAGGGAGGGGAAGGGAAGGGAAGGAGGAAGACAAGGAGAGGCAAGAGAAGGCAAGAGAGGAGAGGGGAGGGAAAGGGAAGAGGAAAGGAAAGGAAAGATGAGATGGAGAATGGATGGATGGATGGATGGAAGGAAAGAAGGAAGGCAAGGGAAGGCAAGAGAGGACAGGGGAAGGGAGATGGAAGGGAAGGGAAGGGAAGGGAAGGGAAGGAGGAAGACAAGGAGAGGCAAGAGAAGGCAAGAGAGGAGAGGGGAGGGAAAGGGAAGAGGAAAGGAAAGATGAGATGGAGAATGGATAGATGGATGGATGGATGGATGGAAAGAAGGAAGGCAAGGGAAGAAGAGAGGACAGGGGAAGGGAAAGGGAAGGGAAGGAAAGGAAAGTCAAGGAAAGATGAGATGGAGAATAGATGGATGGAAGGAAGGAAGGAAGGAGAGGGTGAAAAGGAAAGAAGGAAGGAGAGGGAGGTGAGATGGATGAATGGATGGATGGAAGAAGGAAGGAAGGAAGCAAGGAAAAAAGGAAGGTCAAATAAAGTATATGCATACATAAAGGCTGAAAGTAGAAATAAAGATGTAACTCAAGCCCTTTAATTAAGAGTAGAACCTACATGCACAGAAAGTGGCATTGAGAAGCCCTTTAAAGCTCTTTTACTGAAATGTGCTTCTTCTACGACCTTAGCCTCTCACGGATCTACTGATCATGCATAATAATAATAATAAGGTCAGAATGAAGACAGAATGCATTAATGCACGGAGCGGGTATTGCTGCTTACAGCGTTAATGCTTGGCAGAAGGTCAGGTTTTTAATGAGGGTGCAGCGGCCTGTTTCCCATCCCTTGAGAGGCTCAGCTCTGGAAAGCTCGGTGAGACTCCAGAGTAGAGAAAAGAGAAATATAAGAACAGCGCCAAGACCAGTTTCTTTCCGACACTCTAGGTACCAATCCTGCATATCAAACAATACATGCTGAACATGCTGTTAGTAGAGTTCGAAAGGCAACCCCAGATGGTGCAAGACTCAGGGAAAGGAAGTCTAAAACTAGCTTGCAACCTGCGAAGTTGTCCCAGAGTTGTGCTTTTTTTCCAGAGGCAACTGGACTTTCTGGTTTTTCTTTGAAGACATTTCACTTCTCATCCAAGAAGCTTCTTCAGCTTCTATTTCTATTTCTATTATTTCTATTTCTATTTCTATTTCTATTTCTATTTCTATTTCTATTTCTATTTCTATTCTATTCTATTCTATTTCTATTCTTCTATTCTGAGGTGGGTTCCTCCCGATTTGGACCGGTTCGCCCGAACCGGTAGCGACCCGCTGGTGACGTCACAATGATGTCACAGATCCGGTTCGTCGGTGGGTGCCATCTTTTTTTTGAATTTTTTTTTGATTTTTTTTTATTTCTTCTGCGCATGCGCAGAAGCCGAGTTTCCAGCACTGCGCATGCGTCGCCATCTTGTTTTTAGCTTTAAAAAAAATTGAATTTTTTGCACTGCGCATGCGCGTGCCTGCAAAGCGCGCACACACCCATAAGGCGCGGCCACACAGAGCGGGAGGAAGCGAACTGGCAGCGAGGTAAGTTAGAACCCACCCCTGATTCTATTCTGTTCTATTCCTAGTCTAGTCTCATCCTTTTTCTGACAAAAATAGGGACCGTTGTCCCAAAGCCACGACGCAATATATTGAGTTGTGGCATGTTTGTTTAACCAGAGTTTTTACTCTTATTAACAGAACGTAGATGAAGTTCAAATGACGCTGAAGGTCACCATAAAACTCCCTATATTTTCTCTCACCATTCCTAGTATGGGCTTGAAACAAACTCGTCCAGCACATGAACGAGAGAGCTTTCCAGAATTTGAAACAAACCATACCAAAATGCAACATTCTCCTTTATGGTGGACATAAAACCAAAGCAAGACAACTTTAAGTCCTATATAAGAAGCTGCTTCTCTAACATCTTAAGGAGCTGACATGAAAGGCTAACCAACTCCTCCACTTTTACTGTCTAGTTGGAAATACCGTTGTGATAAATCTGGAAGAGACAAGGTTCAAAAAGAGGACAATGGAACGGTCGTTTTTTCAGAATTCTCATATTCCTCTTTTCATTTCCTTTTTACTGGTAACAATTCATCCCAGGCATGTCTCTTTTTTGTATGATTATGCTTAGGCGAGAAATAAAATTCGCCTTGGCTTGCATACAATTTTGTAGTATTTCCAGAAAAGCCACAGGTTACAGGCAGTCCTCAACTCACAACGGTTTGTTTAGTGACCATTTGAAGTTACAACCGCACTGAAAAAAGTGACTGAGGACCGTTTTTCACACTTATGACCATTGCAGCATCCCCATGGTCACGTGATCAAAATTTCAGAGGCTTGGCCACTGGCATGTGTTTAGAATAGAATAGAATAACAGAGTTGGAAGGGACCTTGGAGGCCTTCTAGTCCAACCCACTGCTTAGGCAGGAAACCCTACACCACTTCAGACAAATGGTTATCCAATCTCTTCTTAAAAACTTCCAGTGTTGGAGCATTCACAACTTCTGGAGGCAAGATGTCCCACGGATTAATTGTTCTAACTGTCAGGAAATTTCTCCTTAGTTCTAAGTTGCTTCTCTCCTTGATTATAGTTTCCACCCATCGCTTCTTGTTCTTCCCTCAGGTGCTTTGAAGAATAGCTTGACCCCCTCTTCTTTGTGTCAACCCCTGAGATATTGGAACACTGCTATCCTGTCTCCCCTAGTCCTTCTTTTCATCAGACTAGACATACCCAGTTCCAGCAACCGTTCTTTATATGTTTTAGCCTCCAGTCCCCTAATCATCTTTGTTGCTCTTCTCTGCACTTTTTCTAGAGTCTCAACACCTTTTTTTACATTGTGAGACCAACTAATAGTAGGAGAACAGGAGACAGAGATCGGTGATGGAGTCAAGAGACTAATCAGCCTGGAGTCCTTACATACTCATAAAGGATGTAAGTCCATCCTCCTCTTCAATTCCATTAAATCTTATCTAGGGCCAATCTAATGCTGACCGTTAGTTGAGTAGACTGTTGTATATAGACATGAGCAGTGCTGGGATTCAATTTTTTTTACTACCGGTTCTGTGGGCATGGCTTGGTGGGTGTGGTGTGGCTTGGTGGGTGTGGCTTGGTGGGCGTGGCAGGGGAAGGTTACTGCAAAATCCCCATTTCCTCCCTATCAGCTGGGACTCGGGAGGCAGAGAATAGATGGGGGCGGGGCCAGTCAGAGGTGGTATTTACCGGTCCTCCGAACTACTCAAAATTTCCGCTACCGGTTCTCCAGAACTGGTCAGAACCTGCTGAATCCCACCTCTAGACATGAGTAATAAATCATCTTAATCATCATCCTTTGTCCAAAATCACAAAAGATTTAACAGATTAACAGAGTTGGAAGGGACCTTGCAGGTCATCTAGTCCAACCCCCTGCCCGAGCAGGAGACCCTACATCTGCCTCTACCTGGGATCGAACTCACAACCTCCTGATTGTGAGGCAAGAGCTCCACCTCTAGGCCACAGCAGACGGGTGCCTGTTCCCTCACCCAATTAATAGTTAATAAGGGTAACAAATTCAATGATTAATAAAGATGACTTAGAAGTTGCATTCATAAAGCACATTCCCGTGGAAAGCAGATGCTGTTACATCATCTCAACGTTTCAAACCAGGCTGCGGTTATGACAAAGAATGAATCCCAAGGACCTTCTCCTTTGCCTAAGGTGGACATACCTGTAAACATTTCCTCCCCATGCCTCTCCCTTCCCCTGCTAGAATCTTACTTTTGCTGGTTTGGAGTATCTGTGGTCATGGAATGATACCTCAGAAGTTTTCTTTGTGGAACAGACGGAGAGGTTTCAACAGATTCAAACGACTCCTGGGTTTCCAACGGAAAGTGGCTCAGGGTGTTAGCTCGCCTTCTGAAGCCCTGGTAGGCGGATTGGGCAGGGTGTTCTTCAGATGGTCCGTCGGATGCGGTCGAGAGGAGGTCAAAATCGTCTACCGATCCGTTTGGTTTTAGAGGGCTGTCTGGGGGGAAATGGTTTTCCTGGTCGCCGACAGATGTTTCCTGTCAAACGAAGCGAAACTGTGAACGATCTAATCAGCAAAACCCAAATCAAAGTTTCATTTCTTTCCATCTCGAGCACAAAATCCAGAAGTGGTTTCCAAGTGGGTGTGTTCTTTTCTTTGATTAAAGCCGCCAATTTAGCCATCACTGGTGGCTCCATCAGTTTTTCCAACCAATCATCTATTTTACCCTACACTTTCTCTTTTTCCCTTTTTTTCCTCCACTATTTTCATTTTCCTCTGTATCTTATATTCTGACCCACTAAAATTGGATGCATCAACGTGTGCTGCTAACAGGACATTTAAAATTGTTGTATTTTTCAATGCTAGAACATCTGGTTGCTTTTAATGACCAAATATCTAACACGGACAGTTAGAATCAGTAGAACGGCTTGCCTTCAGAAGTGGTGCGGTGGCCTAGAGGTGGCGCTCTTGCCTCACAATCAAGAAGCTGTGAGTTCGATCCTAGTGTTGTGGCCTGCCAGTAGAGCTGGCAGCAGATTCGGACAGTGAGGAGGTTGGGGAGGACCATGGGCCAGTCCTGGAGTCTTGGGAAGGCTCTGACGAGTGCTCTGCGTCAGAGGCAGAGATGGGGCCAGGGCAGTCTGACAGTTATCAGCTGCCTTTGGAGTCAGACATCAGTGAGGCAGATGAACAGCTGGAGCCTGTTCCCAGTGTGCGCATGTGCAGAGTTGCCAGACGAAGGGAACAGCTAAGGAACAAGGGTCGACTTGGGAGTAAGGCCACAGGTGGACGATGAATGGCCCCTCCCATAGGGAATAAAAGAGGAGCGAAAGGGGAATGGGCTTTTGCAGGAAACAATTCGTTCGTTCGTTCGTTCGTTCAGGAGGTAGAGGCAGATATTTCTCTCTCTGGGCACAATGAGAATTTATCTGCTGAATAAAATTCCGCATTGGCGACAGGAAGGGCATCCGGCCAGTAAACACTCTGCTAGCTCCATGCAGTTGCCCAGACTCTACCCCACAAGGGATTATGGGGTCATTAAAAGGAGATGATGAATGGCTTGCCTCCAGAAGTTGTGGGTGCTCCATCACTGGAGGCCTATCTCAGATGATTCTCAGTCATCCAGGTCATGGTTTTCCCCAAGGTGCTTTTTTCAAAAGGCAGCTGGACTTTGTTTTCCTTGAAGGCGTTTCGCTTCTCATCCAAGAAGCTTCTTCAGTTCTGTTCAGAACTCAAGAAGCTTCTCGGATGAGAAGCAAAACATCTTCGAGGAAAAACAAAGCCCATTTGCCTTTTCAAAAAAAGCACTTTTGGCACCTCCATCACTGGAGGTTTTTAAGAACTGACTGGACAGCCATTTGACTGAAATGGAATAGGATCTCTTAGTTGAGCAGGGGGTTGGACTAGAAGACCTCCAAGGTCCCTTCCAACTCTGTTATTCTGTTAACCTAGCAAAAAGATTTCTGTAGATTGTAAAAGAGGGAAGAATCAAGTTCACATCCTCCATTGTGCTACCTGGGATCTTTCATAATCATTCTGTTATAAGTGGAAACTGGTAGTCCTCAATTTATGACCACAATCGAGCCCAACATTTCTGTGGTGAGACATTTGTTAAGTGAGATTACAACCTTTCTTGCCTCAGTTGTTAAGTGAATCATTGCGGTTGATAAGTTAGTAACACGGTTGTTAAGTGAATCTGTCTTCTGATTCTGCTTGTCAGAAGGTCGCAAAAGGGGATCCCCTGACCTTGGGACACAGCAGTGGTCGTAAGTATGAACCAGCTGCCAAGCGTCTGGCAGGCCTGAAGATCCAATGCCCATCCAAGATGGTTTCCAGGCCTGACAGGAACGCTGACAGCATCTGAATTTTGATCACGTGGCCATGGGGATGTTGGAAAAGTCGTAAGTGTGAAAAACGGCCCCAAGTCCCTTTTTTTCAGTGCCGTTGTAACCTTGAACGGTCACTAAGCGAACTGCTGTAAGTCGAGGACTAACTACCTGTATTTTCTTGCCTATCAGTATTGAGTAATTATTCAGATGTACATATGGTAAGTAGATAGGTCTATTTTCCAGGCTTAGCAGCACATTTAGGATCAAATGATTTCGATCTTTACAAATAAAATATAATAATTACGGCAGGAATTTATCAGAGGCTAAACATTGTATGAAAGAAAACTGTAAAGTGAACTATTCCATTGCTTGCGTTGGTTTTACACGGTACAATTCACTTACTTTACTTATAGTACTGAGCGTGCTGGATAAGGAGCTATCCAAATCAATACTTCCAGAAGGTTCCTGTAGGCTCTTACTTTTATTTCCCTGCCAAGAAAACCCTCGTATTATTATATATATTTAAAAATATAAAGATATACAGTACATACAGGGTTGAAATTCAGCAGGTTCTGACAGGTTCTGGAGAACCGGTAGCGGACATTTTGAGTAGTTCGGAGAACCGGCAAATACCACCTCTGGCTGGCCCCAGAGTGGGGTAGGAATGGAGATTTTGCAATATCCTTCCCCCAGGAGTGGGGTGGGAATGGGGATTTTGCAGTATCTTCCCCCAGGAGTGGGGAGGGAATGGAGATTTTGCAGTATCCTTCCCCCAGGAGTGGGGAGGGAATGGAGATTTTGCAGTATCCTTCCCCCAGGAGTGGGGAGGGAACGGGGATTTTGCAGTATCCTTCCCCCAGGAGTGGGGAGGGAATGGGGATTTTGCAGTATC
>QLTV01002996.1:376531-409503 GCA_003457575.1 Thermophis baileyi | reverse complement strand
CTTCCCTTCCCTTCCCTTCCTTTCCCTTCCCTTCTTTCCTTTCCTTTCCTTTCCTTTCCTGCCCTTCCTTCCTTCCTTTCCTTTCCTTTCCTTTCCTTTCCTTTCCTTTCCTTTCCTTTCCTTTCCTTTCCTTCCCTTCTTTCCTTCCCTTCCCTTCCCTTCCCTTCCCTTCCCTTATTTCATCCAAACTGCAAACTTGCAAAAAACCAAGAAAATTGTCAGTGCAGGCAAAAAGGAAAGGAAACCAGATAATGGAAGACTATCTGGGTTTATTTGCTTGTGTGAAAAGTGCAGAAAAATTGTGAGAAGTCGGGAATGGAATGGCACAGAAGGCAGCAAGCGAATCAGCTGTTAATTTATCTCAGAAACAGCTACTCAGCTTAGCCTGGGAAAAACTTCCCAAGAAATTATTTGAAATGACCCAAATGAACTCTTCCTTCAATAACCCACTATAAGTGAGACTAGAAAACTCCTCCTAAAATCTCCAAGTTAACCCAGACTAAAAGTTACAGGCCACCATCCAGGGATGAAATGCTACCGGTTCGGCCTGGTCCAGGCGTACTGGTAGCGGCAGCCACCAGTGGTTCGGAGAACCAGTAGTGGCGGCAGCGCGAGGCTCCGCCCGGACGTCTCCATTTTCATGTTTTTAACCCTCTACACATGCGCAAAGCCTGCACATGCGCAGAGGGTGAAAAAGCGTGTGTGATGGGGGGGGGCGCTTCCGAACCGGTAGGGAAGGTAAGTAGATTTCACCGCTGCCACCATCCCAATGGATGATGGGCTGAATTTGACTCCAAAGATCACAAGATATGAGCCTATTTGATTCTAAACCCCATCCAAAATTACTCCCTTCTCAATGCTCTGCAGAATTTAACGATTAGCAATACAGCAACGATCAGGAACGCTAAGCAAGCAAAACCAGGTTTTTACCGTGAACAACATAATCCGGTTCCCAGCAATATCTGTCGGCTGTACGTTTTGCCCCTGGATAAATTGACTTTTTAAGTTGAGAGAAACGACGTCGTCTTCATCCAAGGACCTGGCCAGGCTGTGACTCCTCAGGCTCCAGGTTTGCACATCCCTTTTCAACGCAAAAGAAGGGAGGCCAGGCTGAGAGGAAGATTTCCTCAAGGGTTTAGCGGCCTCTTCTTCGCTCGCCAAAGGTTGGAAAACCGAGCGGAATTTGTCACTTATGGAAAATCCACTGGAGTGATCGGCGCTGTCATTTTGACGGGACACGTCCAGGTTTTTGGTATAACTCACATCGTTGAATTTCTCGATGCATTCATCGATGAGGGCCGGAGGGGCATTTTTGTGCGCGACCGTCACCCGGCCGCAAAACAACACCTCAAACTTCTTGCTAAAAGGATCTTCAGCTTGGCTCTGAAAGTCTTCCTGACGGGAGATCTTCCCTGCTTGTCTGATGGTACTGATAATCTCAGGCACCTACAAAATATATGTATACAAATACATAATTGATAAAATATATGTTTGTTTTCAAAGAGGAGGAAAACAGGAACAAAAAACACAGCAGAAAGCGAGAGAGAAGCGTGTCAGAATTGCCATTCTTGACTCTGATTTGCAGACAGATCCTTGGCTTACGACCACAATCGAGCCCAAAGAGGACAGTTGTTCAGTGAATTTTTCCCCATTTTACGATCTTTCTTGCCACAGTTGTTAAGCGAATCATTGCAGTTCTTAAATTAGCAACACGGTTGTTAAGTGAATCTGGCTTCCCCCACTGACTTGGCTTGTCAGAAGGTCGCAAAAGTGGATCAGGTGACCCCGGGACGCTGCGACCGTCATAGATATGAGTCACTTGCCAAGCGTGTGGATTTTGATCACGTGACCAATGGGAATGCTGCAACGGTCGTAAGTGTGAAAAATGAGTCACTTTTTTCAGTGCCGTTGTAACTTCGAACGGTCATTAAATGAAATGTTGTAAGTCAAGCACTAGCTGTACTTTTCATGCCAAGTTAAAGCATTCAAGGAAGGGAAAAAGGGCAGTGTACCATTTGTTTCCTTTCTGATAATACAAGTAGTTCTTGACTTAACAACGGTTTGTTTAGTGAAAATTAGTTTATAGTTACGCCACTGAAAAGATTGACATGACCATTTTTCACACTTATGACTGTTGCAGCATCCCCATAATCATGGGATCAAAATCTGGATGTTTGACCATGGGTTCCTATTTATGACAGTTGCAGTATCCCGGGGTCATGTGACAAACAAAGTCAGTAGGGAAGCCTGATTCACTTAACAACCGTGTTCCTAACGGAACAACTGCCTTGATTCGTTTAGCAACCGTGGTACGAAAGGTCGTAAAACCGGAAAACTTCACTTCACAGCTGTCTTGCTTAGCAACGGCAATTTTGCGCTCAATTGTGTTGTAAGGAGAGGACTCCCTATTCATAGGACAGGCTGGATTGAAACACAAGCAGGGGTGGGTTCAGGATTCTTCTACTGCCGGTTTGTTCAGGGATGCGCCGTGCGGGCGGTTTGCGCGCGCGCATGCGCAGTACTAAAACAAAGACTTCTGCGCATGCGCAGAAGCAAAAAACAAGATGGCGGTGCCTATGGCGCCGCCAAGAGAACTGGCTCGGGGGCGTGGCAGGCCTGGGTCGCTGCTGGTTCCAGCGACCCAGGCCGCCAAGTTACTAACGGCTCTATAGAACCGGTCCGAACCGGTAGGAACCCACCTCTGAACACAAGGCTTCTGTCCTGAAGGAATAAAAAGAGAAGAAGGCCTCAAAATAACTCCTTCTGGAGAAAAAAAAATCTGATTTTTGCACGCCTCTTTATCCACATTGGGGGGAAGGAGACGCAAATAATAATATTTGAGAAAGAAACCTAATAAGGTCATTTTATGGATCACAGACATATTTCAGTAGAATTAGTCAGAGGATCACCATAATAAGGGAAAGAACAATGACCTAAGAATGAAACAGGAAGAATTACCTCATCCTCAGAATATAGTCTGTGGCTCAAGTAGCCAACGTGGAGTTGAACTTTAACCACGGTTCAATTTTTTTGAAAGTACTTTTGGAAAAGTAGAAGAGACCTTGTAACGGGTTCTCTGAAAAGGCTTTCCTATGACGGGCCTCTATAGGGGTTACCAAAAATGTGATTGTCTTCATTTGCTTGTTTGACCAGTATTTAGTAACGGTATATCTATATCTGTATCTGTATCTGTATCTATATATCATCTATCATCATCATCATCATCTATCTGTCTATCATTATGTATCATTTGTCTGTCAACCTATCATCTATCTATCATCATCTACGGTATATTCTGTCTGTCTGTCTGTCTGTTCGTCTGTCTATCTTCATCATCATCATCATCATCATCATCATCATCATCATCATCATCATCAATCATTATCATCTGTCTGGCTGCCTGCCTGCCTGCCTGTCTATCTATCATCTATTTATCATTATGTATCATTATATACCATCTATCTATCATCTATCTATCTGTCTGTCTGTCTGTCTGTCTGTCATCTATTTCTCTATCATGTATGCGTCATCTCTATCTATCTATCTATCTATCTATCTATCTATCTATCTATCTATCTATCTATCTATCTATCTATCATCTTTCTATTTATTTTCTATCTATATATCAATCTATTCTCTATCTAACTATATNATCTATCTATCTATTATCTATCTATCTATCTATCTATCATCTATCTATCTATCTATCTATCTATCTATCTATCTATCTATCTATCTATCTATCTATCTATCTATCTATCTATCTATCTATCTATCTATCTATCTATCTATCATTATCATCTGCCTGCCTGCCTATCTATCTATCATCTATTTATCATTATATATCATTATATATCATCTGCCATCTATCTATCTATCCATCCATCTATCCATCATCTATCCATCTATCCATCTATCCATCTATCCATCTATCCATCCATCCATCCATCCATCCATCCATCCATCCATCCATCCATCCATCTACCTACCTATCTAACATTTATTTCTCTATCATTATGTATCATCTGTCATCTCTCTCTCTCTCTCTCTCCCCCCTACCTTTCTTTATAACCCTTTGACATTCAACTCCTAATTATTTCTCCTACAATCTTCAATTAATCTCTCACGCCTCAGTCAACATTCATCCAAATACATACAGAGCAGAATTTTTACTATCACCAGTTAATTCTTCCATAATCAAATGTGATGGATTATTTTAAAATAGGAAGTAAGAAGACAGGGAATATTATTCTTTCTGGAAATACACTGGGGATAAATATTGCAAATTAACTTTCAAAATACTCTCAGAGTTTTGTTTTACTGAAAGATGCACAATAGAACAGAGTGTGTAGACTTTAAGAAGGATTTTATACGTGTGACGAAGCAAATATATTAGCTTCTTCTGTCATGGCTATAGTTTACAAAATTTTGTAAACCTTTGGATGGGAGAGAAAACCATTTTCATCTTATTTTATTGTCCACATGACGTGTACTTCCACATCACTCTTAAGATAACTTTTTCACATCCCCCTATTCAAATTTTTTAATTCCTTTCCCTGACCCCTTCCTATCAAAACGATCAGGCCAGTGAAGAATTATTTATGTGTCCTTACTCTGAAAGTGACGTAAATTTACTGGGACCTCCCTAAATAATTTGATGTGAACTTTGAGGGGGGGGAAAAAACTGCAATTCTGCAGTCTTGTAGGTAATACAAACAATTTCTCCCAAGCCTCCCATTTTGTTTCCATAAACCAGGAAAGGCGGCAAAAGTAGAAGCCTCACCAAGACAACGCAGATTCAAAGCACCGACATTTCTATACCCACGATTAATTGAAAGATAGGATCCTGAGGAGCTGCTCAGAAGTTCTTGTCCCAAGCACCGAGAGATCCCTCGATGGAAGAGATACTAGGCTACATCATTCAGTTGGAGTGCCGACGATTAGAACCGGCTAAACACAGCAACTAAAGACAATTGTACGACAACAAGACAAAGCCGTCCAGTACAAATAAAATGGCTCAGGTGACCCTGGTTCCTTGACCAGGCAGACTGAACGACCTGAGAAATTAAATTTGCTTTCCTGCTGCAACCTTCTTCCTCGACTGCTCCCCAGGAACATCCATCAAAAGTTCAGAAAAGTCAATGTGTTGGCAATTGTACAAACGAGACCTTCTCTCTCTCTCTCTCTCTCTTTTTTTGTTACATGAGTTGTGCAGCACACATTAAAAAGCACAACGGAGCTTGTGGGGATGTCACCTTACTAGCTGCAGATGCCTCTAGTAACTATGTTGAAACATTCCTCTTAAGTTGAAGCAAAAAATACAACCGTTTTCCCAAAGCCAAATCTGGTGAGGTTTTCATCGTTTCACAGGTGGTCCTCGACTTAACAACGGCTCACTTACTTAGTGACCGTTCGAAGTTACAACGGCACTGAAAAGAGCGACTTTCCACTCTTACGACCATTGCAGCGTCCCCGTGGTCACGCAATCAAAATTCAGCCGTTTGGCAACGGACTCATATTTACGACGGTTGCAGCGTCCCGGATCACAAAGTGCGATGATCACATTTTGTGACTTTCCGGCGAGCAAAGTCAATGGGAAGCCAGATTCACTTAACAACCGTGTGCCTAACTTAACACCTGCAGCGATTCACTTAACAACTGTGGCAGGAAAAGTCGTAAAATGGGGCGTAACTCACTGAACAAGCGTCTCACTTAGCAACAGAAATTTTGGGCTCAATTGTGGTCACAATCAAACAAATGGAACAGAAGTTGCCTTCGGAAGTTGTGGGAGCTTCATCCCTAGAAGCTTTCCAGAAGAGACCGGACTGCCATCTGTCAGAAATGGTGGAGGGTCTCCTGCTTGGACGGGGGGTTGGACTAGATGACCTACAAGGTCCCAAATCTTCTAAATTTTAGACTACCTGTATTATGGGATTGTCATGATTTCTAGTAAACAATAGGAAGGATGACTGCAGTGGTGGGATTCAATTTTTTTTACTACCGGTTCTGTGGGCGTGGCTTGGTGGGCATGGCGTGGCTTGGTTGGCGTGGCAGGGGAAGGATACTCCAAAATCCCCATTTCCTCCCGATCAGCTGGGACTCAGGAGGCAGAGAATAGATGGGGGCGGGGCCAGTCAGAGGTGGTATTTACCGGTTCTCCGAACTACTCAAAATTTCCGCTACCGGTTCTTCAGAACTGGTCAGAACCTGCTGAAATCCACCTCCGGATGACTGCCAGCTGAACGACAAATACTGTTTTAAAAGCATTGTTCAACCCTGATTACTCAGCCTCAAGGCATTTAACGTGAATTTAGCCCCAGAAAACATGAGGTCTAGAGTCTTGCAAGACAAACAGTTAGTTAAGAGAGAGAGAGGAAAAAGTTCAAAAGATTATATTTCGGTCACTGACCAGCCTTAAGTGGATTAGTAATTTTCAAGAATATGATTTCATTTTTTCCATTTTAATGTTCTCTACATGAAGGTTACCCATGCCACATTTGGGCTGCTTTTCTTATCTCTTATAAAGTTCTTTAAGACACATTTTAGTAAAGCCAACCAACGCATTATTAGTATTCCTATTTTCCATTCTTTGGAAACAACTCTATAATATTTAGCGTGCATTAGGATTGTGATGCACTTACAGGATTTCATTGTTGAAGGCAATAGGCAGTAGATCTACTCATAAATTTGTGCCTGTATCAGTGGCTCTCTAGGATCTATAGACAGTCCTTGACTCATGACGGCAATTGAGCCCAAAATTCATGATGCTACATGTAACATTGGTTAAGTGAGTTTTGCCCCATTTTACAACCTTTCTTGCCACGATTGCTAAGTGAATCACTGCAGTTGTTAAGTTAGGAACACAGTTGTTAAGTGAATCTGGCTTCCCCATTGACTTTGCTTGACAGAAGGTCGCAAAAGGGGATCCCATGACCCCAGGGACATTGGCTGTAAAATGAGGCAAAATTCACTTAACAACTGTCTCACTTAGCAACAGGAATTTTGGTCTCAATTATGGACGTAAGTCAAGGACTAATTATATTCCCAAAGGAAGTATTAATGTCTATCGGTTGCATTCAGCTATTTTTTTTAAGTTGAATTATTATCCAAGGATAGGATTCACAAATATTAAAAAGAAGGTAACTCAATAAGTTTGAGATAAAGAAATATGAAATTCTGTTGAAAATGCAAAGCTTTAGTTGTTTGAAAACCATATTTAGATGACTTCCCCATGGGTTTATAAGCAATTTTCTTCTCCCCTGGATTTAATTTGCTAGAGTAATGGCTATCCTCTACTATCCTTTTTTCAAATCATGGTTGCGTCTTCCCTTTTAAAAATCGAATTAAGCAGCTATTTCAATAATTCATGTTCCTATTTTCAGTATTTTATTCTATAGTGTTTAAGTACAATCGGATTGATTCCTCAAAGGAGTTATTTTGGTTTCCATATTCTCCTTTCAATTACAAGCCAGAAGCATTAGAAGGAATTGTTCTTCTTTTTTTCATCTTGGCAACCACTATTAGTCTGTTCAACCTTATACAGGTATTCCTCGACTTACAACAGTTCATTTAATGACCATTCAAAGTTACAACGGTACTGAAAAAAGCGACTTATGACCGTTTTTATGACCGTTGTAGCATCCCCATGGTCACGTGATTTACATTCGGATGTTTGACAACTGACTCACATTTATGACGGCTGTAGTGTCCCGGAGTCATGCGATCATTCTGACAAGCAAAGACAATAGGGAAACCAGATTCACTTAACAACTGTGTTACTAATTTAAGAACTGCAGGGATTCCCTTAACAAATGTGGCGAGAAAAGTCGTAAAATGGGGCAAAACTCGCTCAACAAATGTCTCACTGAACAACATACATTTTGGGCTCAATTGTGGTCTTAAGTTGAGGATTACCTGTACAATGTTCACAGGACGCTATGAGGTGTAGTTGTGCTTTGACTTGCACCAAAGCCTAAATCAGGAGAAGGTTGACCAATTTAGGACATGGACTCAAAACCTTCAGTGAAATTCCAAAATGGTCCTAAATGAAGTGGACTAAATATCTGGTTTGATAGAAGGCAGGTCCCTCTTCTTATTCTATCACATAAGGAGTGTCACAAATGACATGACATTACGAAAGTTACCGCAAACAGGGCGCTGCCAGCAAAATATCCATATATTTTGAACACCGTTCCATCCTTTTCTATTAGCCGCGGTGGCGCAGTGGTTAGAGTGCAGTACTGCAGGCTACTTCTGCTGACTGCCTGCAATTTGGCAGTTCGACTCTCATCAAGTTCAAGGTTGACTCAGCCTTCCATCCTTCTGAGGTCAGTAAAATGAGGACCCAGATTGTTGGGGGCAAGAGGCTGGCTCTATAAACCGCTTAGAGAGGGCTGTAAAAGTACTGTGAAGCGGTATATAAGTCTAAGTGCGGTTGCTATTGCTATTATGACACGACCAAGCTCACATGGACGAAAGAAAAGCTGACATCACCCAAAATTAAAGAAAAATGAAGTGGGGCCAGACGCAATGCAAGATTGTTGTTGTTGTTCTCACTTAGATATATATCCTGCTTCCTCTTCAGAGCTCATGGGGTGATCTTCCTTTCATTTTATGCGCACAACAATATAGGTAGTCCTTAACTTATAACAGTTTGTTTAGTGACCGTTCAAAGTTACAATGGCGCTGAAAAAAGTGACTTAGAACTGTTTTTCACACTTACGACTGTTGCAGCATCCTCATGGTCACGTGATCAATAGTCATAACCTTGGCAACTGACTCATATTTATGACGGCTGCAGTGTCCATGGGTCACGTGATCCCCTTTTGCGCCCTCCTGACAAGCAAGGTCAATGGGGAAGCCAGATTCACTTAACAACCGTGTTCCTAACTTACCAACTGCAGTCATTCACGTAACAACTGTGGCGAGAAAGGTCGTAAAACGGGACAAAGCTCAAAACATTAACAAATATCTCAGCCAGAGGAAAATTTGGGGTCAAGGACTACATGTAATCCTATGAGATAGGTTATGCTAAGAGAATAGCAGCATCAAAATCACCCTCTGAGTTTTCGTGAAGGTGAAAAAGTTTCAAATATTTCCCCGTTCCTAGTTCAGCATCCAAACCACTAGGCCACACTGCTTTGCATTCTGCTTTACACAAATATTCCTGGGAATTGCCTGGGTCCATTAGACAAACTTTGGCTTTTAATCCCGAAATAGTCTTATGTTCCTTGATGTATTAATTGGTACATTTTAATAATACATTTCGTTCTTTGATCCAGAGAGCATCTATTAAGTAGTGATTGTCATTAGGAGTGGTGGGGGGGACCATTAAAACAGGGATTTTAAAAATGGGGGGGGGAAGGGGAGGAAACCAGGGTTGTGTGTTTTAAGCACATCCACTTAATACGCACTAGTATTATGTAAAATTCTAGAGCTGTGGCCAACAAGTTTTTAATACAGACATCGTATGTTTTCCAACGTTAGGATCTGGATCTAAGAGCCTGGCATTTCGAGAGGAGTGACTTGGCCAAATCTCTGGATATAAATATAAAACCACTCATCTGTAAAATGGGAAAAAGAGTGCAGAGGACCAATAATGAGGACTGTCAAGAGGTAGTCCTCGGTTTACAACGGTTTGTTTAGTGACCATTCAAAGTTACAATGGCATTGAAAAAGTGACTTATGTTTTTCACTTATGACCACTGCAGCATCCGCACAGTCGCGTGATCAAAATTCAGACGCTTGGCAGCTGACTCATATTTATGACGGCTGCAGTGTCCTGGGGTCACGTGATCCCCTTTTGTGACCTCCAAGTCAATGGGGAAGCCAGATTCCCTTAACAACCGTGTGCCTAACTTAACAACAGCAACGATTCGCTTAACAACCAACCATGGCAAGAAAGGTCATAAAATGGAGCAAACATCGTTTAACAAAGATTTCACTTAGCAACAGAAATTTTGGGCCCAACGGTGCTTATAAGTGGATGCGCTTATTCTCAACGGCTAAAATGCGAATCTGTTTACATGAAAATACCCCTCCAAAATACATGAAAAGGATGTAAACCGTGAAATTGGTTTGTGGTAAGACAAAGAGGAAAACATAATAGAAGATTGTCTGTTTAAAAATATGCGCTTGCCTTTCCAGGATAACCACAGACAGACAAGCCAACCAGTGAAACAGGCAGAAGGATGGGAATGAGTAAATATTTTTCCTCAAGGTTATAAATGGACAAAACCATGGGGAAAGAGACAAGTTGGCTTGAAGTGTTAATACCACTTTGTAATGCCTTGGTAAGGCCACACTTGGAATACTGCATCCAGTTTTGGTCGCCACGATGTAAAAAAGATGTTGAGACTCTGGAAAGAGTGCAGACAAGAGCAACAAAGAGGATTAGGGGACTGGAGGCTAAAACATATAAAGAACGGTTGCAGGAATTGGGTTTGTCTAGTTTAATGAAAAGAAGGACTAGGGGAGACATGATAGCAGTCTTCCAATATCTCAGGGGTTGCCACAAAGAAGAGGGAGTCAAACTAGTCTCCAAAGCACCTGAAGGCAGGACAAGAAGCAACTGATGGAAGCTAATCAAGGAGAGAAGCAACCTAGAACTAAGGAGAAACTTCCTAACAGTGAGAACAATTAATCAGTGGAGCAACTTGCCTCCAGAAGTTGTAAATGCTCCAACACTGGAAGTTTTTAAGAAGAGATTGGACAACCATTTGTCTGAAATGGTATAGGGTTCCTGCCTGAACAGGGGGTTGGACTAGAAGACCTCCAAGGTCCCTTAATGATAAGGCCACACTTGGAATACTGCTTCCAGGTTTGGTCGCCATGATGTAAAACAGATGTTGAGCCTCTAGAAAGAGTGCAGAGAAGAGCAACAAAGATGATTTGGGGACTGGAGGCTAAAATATAAAAAGAACGGTTGCTGGAACTGGGTATGTCTAGTCTAATGAAGAGAAGGACCAGGGGTGACATGATAGCAGTGTTCCAATATCTCAGGGGCTGCCACAAAGAAGAGGGAGTCAACCTATTCTCCAAAGCACCTGAAGGCAGGACCAGAAGCAACGGATGGAAACTAATCAAGGAGAGAAGCAACCTAGAACTAAGGAGATCTTTCCCGACAGTGAGAACAATTAATCAGTGGAACAACGTTCCTCCAGAAGTTGTGAATGCTCCAACACAGGTAGTTTTTAAGAAAGAGATTGGACAACCATTTGTCTGAAATGGTATATGGCTTCCTGCCTGAGCAGGGGGTTGGACTAGAAGACCTCCAAAGTCCTTACCAACTTTGTTATTCTGTATAACCTGTAAGGGCTGAATCTGATAAGATGGCAGCTGGTGGCCAGCACCAAAGCACCAAAGGACAGGACAAGAAATAATGGGTGGAAGCTTGTGAAGGAGAGATCCAACCTAGAATTTAAGGAAAAATTTCCTGATGGTGAGAACAATTAATCAATGGAAGAGCTTGCCTCCTGGAGTTGTGTGTGCTCCATCGCTGGAGGTTTTCAAAAATAGACTGAAGAAGATAAGGTCTCCTGCCTTAAACAGGGGGTTGGACTAGAAGACCTTTGAGGTCCCTTCCAGCCCTAGGATTCTACGTTCTATGGTGGTTCATTTATGAGAGAGACCTATCATGTCAAGATCGTTCAACTGTCCCAAGAAAGGGTAAGCATCCATTAATTTGAAAAGGCCGAGAGAAATCTTGGAAGATAAATCCTGGATCGCAGACCTATCTAAAAAGTTTGAATTTGTTGAACTGTCGGCAGGAAATTATCTGCTGGCCATAAAGCTTCATTATTTGTCAGCAGTAAGAGACTCATTTTAGCCATGTTGTATCTTAAAGAGTCTTCTCGAAATTTTGAATGGGGGCTCTGGAGGGTCAAAATTTAAAGAAAGCTCTGGTGTAATGCCAGAGAACGTACAACTTTTTCTTCTGAAATTCAAGGAAAAAAAATAAAAGCAAACAGGAGGGACAATGGACAGCTAATCTTACGTACAGGACTCACCCTTTGTATTAAGACTTAGCGGCAGAGGTGGGTTTCAGCAGGTTCTGACCAGTTCTGGAGAACCGGTAGCGGAAATTTTGAGTAGTTCGGAGAACCGGTAAATACCACCTCTGATTGGCCCCGCCCCCATCTATTCTCTGCCTCCCGAGTCCCAGCTGATCGGGAGGAAATGGGGATTTTGCAGTAACCTTCCCCTGCCACGCCCACTAAGCCACGCCCACCAAGCCACGCCCACCAAGCCACACCACGCCCACCAAGCCACGCCCACAGAACCGATAGTAAAAAAATTTGAATCCCACCACTGCTCAGCGGTAACATCAAGACATAGACAATAATAATACAAATATTGTTTTAGTTAGTAGCATCACTTATTTAACGGAATCATATTTTTTGCAATCAAACCATCTACAGACAGAATAAGAGGTCAAGAAAGGAGTTAAATTTGCAACCTTTGCAAATACCTTTGCAACCGCACAGATACCTGATCAACAATCAAATGTTTTTCTTTAGTAAAAAATATATGTGCTAAAAACAAATGAGACAATCATAAAATTATATATGGCTTTGAACTTCTGGTTCACCTTTTCAGTCATTATCTGTCAATGAAGGGGCATCGGGAGAGAGAGAAAAATGTTTTAATTCCGTGATGTAAAAATTCAGGTTTATTAACGCGGAATCTCAAAGTTGGGTTGAAATGTATGAACTTTTGGAGAGCGGGGTAAAACATCCCTGCGCGCAAAATCACCCCGATCGTTCGTACTATCCGGTGCTGACTTCAACCAGAATGAATGAAAAGACTATAAAATCTTCTAAGCGCTGACTTAAAACATCCAGGGTTCCTGTTTTGGGTTCTGCGCACTTCTGTCCCCATGAAATATTTTATCATCCAGCGTTTCCTACCTTTCCAAACAACGGAAAAGCTACTTTCTCGGAAACAAACACGAATGAACACCCGCTTCAAATTCAACCCTGTTCAAACAACCTTATAGTGCAACTGTGTCAATCCCCTCCTTTGCGCCCAGGTGTCTTTAAGAAGCTGGGGCTGTGTAACTCTACAACTTCAAAGAAAATCCATGCTGTCATGGATTTGCTATCACCGGAGCGGAGATATTTATGGTCTTCCAGCTGTGCTCTCCCAACGGAATTTTTCTCTTCTCCGGCACTTCCAAAAATCAAACCTCCCCTGTTCTGAAGACAAAGAAGATCAAAGCAAGGGACAAATCCTACCTTGGCTACCCAGTTAAACAGGGGTGACATTCTAACAAGAGGAAAGCCAACTGAGGCTGGCCAGCTCCAGTGCCAACTGTCTTCTCCTCTTCTTGATCAGACTTTGCTCTTCCACATCTGTCTCGACCATCAACTCCTTTCCAAAGAGACCAAGAAGCATCGCTTTCCCAAAGGGGTTGTTGTTTTTTTTTTTTTTGCAAAGGAGGAATATGTTAGCTTCCTCCTTTCAGAAGCAACTCTGAGGTCACTCCAGCTCACCAGTCCATGGGCTCTCCCTGAATGCAAGAAAGACGGGGCGGGGCCCAGGGTAGATGAGACCTCCCGTTGGCTGTTTCAAAAAGACAACTCCGCCCCCTCAAGAGGAGGAGGAAGAAGAGGAGGAGGAGGAGGAGGAGGAGAGGACCAACAAAGACTGCCCTGTGGGCCAGTCAGGAAATTGTGAAATTTAGCAGCTGGTGTTGAAGGAACACGCAGGGACACGCCAAGGCAGGAGCAGGGGAAAAAAAGAAGGGGAAAAAAAATTATGAAGATAGACTGGCAGCTTTTAAAGCGTGCTGGGATGAAAGGCAGCATTCATAAGCCCTGCTTTAAAAGGAAAACGGCAGCTCGGAGTTGCTAGGACTTTCTGCAGAAAATATATGTCAGCCTTCAAAGAAATAAATGTCACCGCTCGCTGAAGGTAGAAAACAACAAAACCCAGTTAAGCCTTTGGTTAACTTCAGCCATTTTTCAGCCCCGCTTTGGGGTTTAAACCTACGTGACGAAAAAAGCGGAAGAATGGTATTTTTTTTTTTTTAATATCAAGAGGAGTGGCCAAAGACCTATTTTTGAAATTCCTGGGCATCGTCTCCATCATTAACGGCTGGGTTGGTACCAAATGTAATGAGATGATGGTTCCCTGCATCCATCCATTGAAGGAGATGGGTGGTATAGAAATGGGATGGGTGGGGGGGAATACCACCACCACCCCGGCCAGCCCCTAATTCAATTTTGCCTCTTTAAGAAGGAGCAAGCGTGAATTGTTATGCTGTGCTAAGATCTGTGGAGTCCTTGGTGTTCCCGGGGCTTGGTGGTTTTCCTTGCAGACATTTCATTACCCAACTAGGTAACATTATCAGTACTAGAAGAGAATAGGGTATGTGGGGAGGAGGAGGAGGAGGAGGAGGAAGAGGAAGAGGAGGAGGACTGTGAGGTTGTTGGTGCTCTCTGAGCTTGGTGGTTTCCCTTGCAGACGTTTCATTACCAAACTAGATAACATCATCAGTGCATCGTTAAATTGTGCAAAGATCTCCCCCACTAAATCACAAAGCCATGAACAAAGCAGAGGTAGAATTGCCAGGGGATATTATTAACAGTCGGCAATTTCATTGTTTCGGATGTTTCATAATTGAAATATTGAGAATTGTCCACCCTTCAATCAGGCCAAATGATATAATGGCTCCAATAAAGGAGAATATTTGTAGCTCAGGATTGAAAGGAGGGGTCCTTGGTGCTCTCTGAGTTTGGTTGTTTTCTTGCCGACGTTTCATTCCCCCAAACTAAGTAACATCCTTAGTGACAGACGAGCAAGAAAACAACCACATATATTGGCTGAACCGCATACTGCTCAAACTGTTCATTAATCCCACTCTGAGGTGAGCATCGATGCGCAGACCATGCATCATGCTACAGATTTTGGCAGCTTTCTGAATCAACACAGGTGGACGTTTATCAGAAAGCAAAGCTGCAGAGGAAAAGAAAGGAAAAAAGGAAAGGCGAGACGGCACGGCTTATTTTGCAAACCTTATTGTGTATTGTTCACTACAGTAAAAAGAAAAGAACATAACAGCACAAGTGTCTATGGAGATTCTCAGTCATCCAGGTCATAGTTGTGCTTTTTTCAAGAGGCAACTGGACTTTCTGGTTTTTCTTTGAAGACGTTTCGCTTCTCATCCAAGAAGTTTCTTCAGTTCTGACTGGATGGTGGGGAATGGAAGGATTTCTACTCCTTGCAGACAGCTGGTCATTTGCATCCTTTTAGAGAGCCGTTGAGGAGGCTTGTCTGTGTCCTCAGGGTCAGCTCAGTGGTGCAAATGGATGTGTTGAGCAGTTCCAAGAAGGCTCCACACCCATTTGCACTACTCAGGTGACCCTGAGGACACAGACAAATCTCCAAGTGGCTCAATGACTCTCTAAAAGGATGCAAATGACCGGTTTACAGAGTCAGCCTATTGCCCCCAACAATTTTGGGCCCTCATTTTACCCACCTTGGAAGGACGGAAGGCTGAGTCAACCTTGAGCCTGGTGAGATTCGAACTTCCAAATTGCAGGCAGCTGGCAGTCAGCAGAAGTAGCCTGCAGTACCGCACTCTAACCACTGCGCCACCGCGGCTCAACCTAGCTGGTAGCCAGCACATCTGTTTAGGTTGAGATTACTTCCATACCAAAAGAAAACATAACTTACACCCTGCCCTTACCCTTGTTTTCATATTCCAAGTGGCTGCACTTGGAACACGGGTAATCCTTGACTTACGACCCCAGCAAAATTTCTGCTGTTAAGTGAGACACTTGTTAAGTTTTGCTGCTCCATTGGGCAACCTGTCTTGCCACAGTTGGTAAGGGAATCCCTGCAGCTGATAAGTTAATAACACGGTTGTTAAGTGAAATCTGGCTTCCCCATTGACTTTGCTGGTCAGAAGGTCGTAAAAGGGAATCACATGACCCCCCGGGACAGTTGTGACCCTCATAAATATGAACCACTTGCCAAGCGTCTGAATTTTGATTGCATGATCATGGGGGATGTTAACTGTGAAAAATGGTAATGAGTCACTTTTTTCAGTGCCGTTGTAACTTTGAACGGTCACTAAACGAACTGTTGTAAGTTAAGGGCTACCTATACCCGTGATGGCAAACCTATGCCACGCATGCCGGAAGTGGCATGCAGAGCCATCTCTCCGGGCACGTGAGCTGTCGCCCGTTGGTCTTCCAGGTTCCGGCGCGCCGGCGAGTTGGTCTTCACGTACGTGGGAGTGCCGGAAACCAGAAGAGCAGCCGCCCGGTGCGCATGCGCGTGCCGGGGAGATGATCTTCCAGTTTCCGGCACACGCATGTGCACCGGCCAGCTGGTCTTCCGGTTTCTGGCGTGCATTTGCGCATGAAGTCCAGCTGGCCGGTGTGCATGCGTGCGCCGGAAACCGGAAGATCATCTTCCCAGCGCGCACATGCACACCGGGCGGCTGCTATTCCAGTTTCCGGCACGCACACGTGCTCCCGTTTCGGCACTCGGTGCCGAAAATGTTCACCAACACTGACCTATACACTTGGCCAATAAAGTATTCTGTTTTCTTCTGTACTCTACTCTACCCTACTCTACTCTACTCTACTCTACTCTACTCTACTCTACTCTACTCTACTCTACTCTACTCTCTACACTCTACTCTACTCTATTCTCTACACTCTATTCTATTCTATTCTATTCTATTCTATTCTATTCTATTCTATTCTATTCTATTCTATTCTATTCTATTCTATTCTATTCTATTCACTCTACTCTACTCTATTCTATTCAGTCTACTCTACTCTACTCTATTCTATTCACTCTACTCTACTCTATTCTATTCACTCTACTCTACTCTACTCTACTCTACTCTACTCTACTCTACTCTACTCTATTCACTCTACTCTACTCTACTCTACTCTACTCTATTCACTCTACTCTACTCTACTCTACTCTACTCTACTCTACTCTACTCTACTCTTTTAACTAAAAAATGTCTCAGCAGTTACTTTAAAGTAGGGGAAGCTGCCAAGTTGCCATTCTTCTGCTTCATTTAAAAGCCTTTTGCTAAATGTGAGAATGAACTGATTTTGTCTATCAAATGCTTTTTCCAGAGGCTGTAAATCCGGTTCTGTATCACTGGCTGGATGAAGAGAAGAGTTATATTCTAAATCAGTTATATCCTTTATCCTGACAAGATTTAAGATGTGTGCCCTTCAGTTTTCAGAATTCCCCAGCCAGAATTCCCCCGTCAGCAAGTCTGTGCATCTTAAAATTGCCAGGGTTGTGAAACGCTCTTCTAAATAGTACTGCCAGACAAGCATCATGAATAAAGACGAATAGACCAGCGTTTCCTATACTGGACAAATTTTAAGGCATGTGGACCTCAACGATCAGGATTCCCCAATCAAAAGAGAAGTGAAACAGATCAAACTCTTGTCCATTTCACTTCTGCTTCCTTGTCTGGGCTGTAGAACAATTCCAAAACACTTGAGAGAATCCAAACTGATGGACTCTTAAAATGGAATTAGCAGAATAGAGGGCATTTATCTGGTCATAATAATATGTGTTTGGAGTGGTGCGGTAGCCTAGAGGTGGAGCTCTCACCTCACAATCAGGAGGCTGTGAGTTCGATCCTAGGTAGAGGCAGATATTTCTCTCTCTGGGCACATTGGGAATATATCTGCTGAACAAAACTCCATATTGGTGACAGGAAGGGCATCTGGCCATTAAACACTCTGCTAGCTCCATTCAGTTGCCCAGACTCCACCCCGCAAGGGATTATGGGGTCATTAAAAGATGATGATGAACAATAATATGTGTATGTTTAACTGTGGCAGGGTGTAAGATGCAGGCAGGAACCCGATGCACTGAACAACACAACCAAGTAGCTGGCATTGTGTACAAGAACATCTGTACAGCATACGGACTAGATCCTATCAATCAGAATAGAGCTGGAAGGGACCTTGGCTATATGATTTGGCCCTCAATGTATGACCTCAGGGGGCCGGAGTGGGCGTGGCTGGGGTGGGCGTGGCCAGCTTGACGTCACGCGTGTCGGGGGTGCCTGTGGTGGCCTGAGCGCTCTGCCAGTGAAAACAGGCTGACGAGCTCCATTTTTGGCTGCGACGGCTTTCTGCAACCCTCTGCCAGCAACAACGGAGGTTGGGAGGGCCGTGGGTGTGGAGGATAAGAAAGCTAATGTCCTCTCTGGGACTTCCAGATCCAGACAAACAGACAGGTACTAACCAATCAACCAGACACCCTCGTACTAAACAAGAACCAGAAAACAGCGGTAGTGATAGACGTAGCAGTGCTAAATCACAGCAACATCAGTGTTAGGACTCTGTCCATTCAGTTGGGTCGGCAATATATAAACTAACCATGATAGTTTGAACTGTATTGAAGTATTGTAGCTTTAACTGGATGCTGAAAAGTGATTGGATGAGTTTGCTACTGTTAACCATAAGAGGGAGCTAGAGAACGTAGTTTCTCTCTCTGTGATTACTTACTGTGTTACACTGTGTGTGATATACTACTATACTGTGTGTATGTATGTATTGAGAGGTTTGTTACTGTATTTGTTAACTATTGACTGATTTAATGTGTACGACTTGGACTGTTTATTGACTATGCTATTTGTAAAGTAAAACCTGTAATGCACTTTAACGTATCTGTGTGTGACTGAATAGTTACTCATCTCTGTTCTGGTATCACGTTTCTCTGTGCATCTCCTTGACAACTCAAGGTTACTACGCTATTATATTAACAATCAGGAAGAAGGATTATGGGAAGATGAAGAAGGAGAAGGGCCTGAAGGAAGATCTAGAGAGGCTGTATAAAGTAAAGGCTAAGGTAGTCTCAGTGATGGTAGGACAACTTGGGGTGCTGATTCCTAAGCTGGGAGAGTAGCTCCAATAGATCCCAGGAATGATATCAGAACAATCACTTAAATATGAGCCAGCTCTGTGCTGCAGCTACCAAAAAAGCCAACACAGTCCTAGGCTGCATAAACAGAGGGATAGAATCAAGATCACATGAAGTGTTAATACCACTTTATAATGCCTTGGTAAGTCCACACTTGGAATATGGCATCGAGTGTCGGTCACCACGATGTAAAAAAGATGTTGAGATTCTGGAAAGAGTGCAGAGAAGAGCAACAAAGATGATTAGGAGACTGGAGGCTAAAGCATATAAAGAACGGTTGCTGGAACTGGGTATGTCTGGTTTAATGAAAAGAAGGAGAAAAGAAGGACTAGGGGGGACATGATAGCAGTCTTCCAGTATTTGAGGGGCTGCCACAAAGAAGAAGAGTGAGTCAAGCTATTCTCCAAAGCACCTGAAGGAAGAACAAGAAACAATGGGTGGAAACTAATGAAGGAGAGAAGCAACCTAGAACTAAGGAGAAATTTCCTGACAATTAATCAGTGGAACAACTTGCCTCTAGAAGTTGTGAATGCTCCAACACTGGAAGTTTTTAAGAAGAGATTGGACAACCATTTGTCTGAAATGGTATAGGGTTTCCTGCCTGAGCAGGGAGTTGGACTAGAAGACCTCCAAGGTCCCTTCCAACTCTGTTATTCTATTATTCTGTAAAACTGCAGTTATGGGAACAGCTAAGATCCTACACAGAACCCCCAAACTTCCAGGCTTCTAGTAGAAGATTTGAGACTGAGAAAGACACAGATTACCCCTAACACACACACACCAGAGGTGGGTTCCTCCCAGTTCGCACCAGTTCACCTGAACCGGTAGCGACCTGCTGGTGATGTCATGGTGACGTCACAGAACCGGTTCTGTCGGTGCCAGTCCATGGGCGCCGCCATATTTTTTTTTAAAAAATTTTTTAAAAAAATTGGGGGGGGGGATTTTTTTCTGGGTTTTTTTCTTCTGCGCATGCACAGAAGGTGAGTTCCCGGCACTGCGCATGCATCGCCATCTTGTTTTTGGCTTTTTTTTTTTCCCATGGGCGCCCCCCTCTTTTTTTTGGAGCCATCTTGTTTTTGGCTTTTTTTGGGGGGGATTTTTTTTTGGCGGCGTGCCGGCGTGCCCACACGGCATGCCCATGCGGCGCGCCCACGCGGCACGCCCACGCGGCACAGGAGGAAGCGAACCGGCAGCGAGGTAAGTTAGAACCCACCCCTCACACACACACACACACACACACACACACACACACACACACACACACACACCTGTGTTTTCTGGCAAAGCTGAGATCCACTTCCTCCAGAAGGATAAACGTGTAGTAGACACAAAATACATATTGTTTGCGTTTCGCATAAGCCCTTGTGATGAATCCAGGTAAACCTCATTGGGAGATGGAAAATTTTGGAGACAGGGTCCATAACTATCCAAAATTGCCCTTTTCAAGCTAAACAAATATTATGACCTGCAACTGAGTAAAAACAACAAGTAACAACAAGAAGCATAAACATTTGCTTTGGTTTTGTGGGGGACAACTGAGAAATATTGGTGTCTGAATGCGATGACTTGATTCCCAGTGAAAGAATTTGTCTCCTGCCTTTGTTATTTTTTACAAATAACTCAAAATAGCGAACATATCCAACCCAACTTCCTCCTCTTATTTTTCCCCACAACAACAACCCTGTGAGGTAGGTTGGCCTGAAACAGAGTGACTTGTCCAAACTCCCCCAGCTGGCTTTCATGGCTAAGGCTGGACTTGAACTCAAGGTCTTATGACATATTAATGTTTTTTCCCCCGAGAATGTAGTCACAGAATTTGGCAACACTGATTCGTTCAAAACTATTTTTTTCTTCCAGGTTTTAGAGTCTGCAATCCACTTTCTACAGAGGCCCACAATTCCATCTGAAAGCTTGCAAAATTCGGTTACTGCAACCCTACAACAGTAGTTAGGTTGGTACTCATCTTTTTGGTTTCCTGTCTGCATTGCCTCAAAGTTTTGCAAGACTGAAAGCATGTCTCCCCTCTGTTACACTTGACTTTCCAGAGAACCAAGGCGGCTCTTTTCTGAAATGCTTTCTCCACTCTCTTCCTTCTTTGGATTGAGATAAGATAACCTTTACTGTCATTTTATTTTTTACTGTGGGCACACTGGCACACACGGGCACACGGGCATACTGTGGACACACTGGTACACATTAAAAATGAAATCCTGTTGCCTTCCCTCAAAACATCCATATAGACTTGCTAGGTACATATCTATATATATTTAAAAGCCAAATACCACTCACGCATCATCACGAAATCTCCAGAACCTTAAAGCCTACAAACTTGAAACTTGGCACGTGTGTTCCTCTTGGCTTCTAGGTGCTCGCTAAGAAAGGATTTTTCGAAATGACCATCAGATCATTAGTATTTCTTATATTATTATTAACATGCTCTGATGCTAAGGAGTTAGACGTTCTACTCCCCCTCCCCACCTGAAAAGAACTCTGTTCCAACTGCCAGTTGCCTTATATTAACACGCTCTGATGCTAGGGAGTTAGACATTCTACTCCCCCTCCCCACCTGAAAGGGAGAGAAGGGGATAAGATAGGAAAGGCTTCTGTGGGGCAAGCCTGAGAAGGGGATAGGAGAGGATCAATGGGGCCAGCTGAGGGAGAGAAGGGGATAAGATAGGAGAAGCTTCTGTGGGGCAAGCCTGAGGGAGAGAAGAGGATAGGAGAGGATAAATGGGGCAAGCCTGAGGGAGAGAAGGGGAGAGGAGAGGCTTCTGTGGGACAAGCCTGAGGAAGAGAAGGGGAGAGGAGAGGCCGATTGTAACTACTCATTAATGTTCAAGCTTTAACTGTCAATTTATCAAGCCCGATCACACAGTTTCGCAGCGAAGCACGGGTATCCAGCTATGGATATATATGTATATACCTACACCCTAACACAGGGGTGTCAAACTCAAGGCCTGCAGGCTGGATCCGGCCCACGGGGTGCTTAGATCTGGCCCGTGGGGCCACCCTGGAAACTGCGAAGGACCGGCCCACGGTGCCTCTGCCAGCGAAAATGGGGCTCCGTTTTCACTGGCAGAGGGCTGCAGGAGGCCATCGCAGCCAAAAATGGAGCTGGAGACAATGGATTCCCCCCAGCCCTGCCCGGGCTGCCACAGGTGCCCCCAACACGAGTGACGTCGAGTTGGCCACGCCCACCCAGCCCCCGAGGTCAAACACAACCCTGATGCGACCCTCAATGAAATCGAGTTTGACACCCCTGCCCTAACATATACAGGTAGACCTCTACTTAGGACCACCATTGAGCCCAACATTTCTGTTGTTCAGTGAGACATTTGTTAAGTGAGTTTTGCCCCATTTTACGACCTTTCTTGCCACAGTGGTTAAGTGAATCACTGAGGTTGTTAAGTTAGTAACTCGGTTGTTAAGTGAATCCGGCTGGCCCGTTGACTTTGCTTGTCAGAAGGTCGCAAAAGGGGATCACATGACCTTGGGACCCAGCAATGGTCATAAGTATGAACCAGTTGCCAAGCATCTGAATTTTGATCACCTGATCGTGGGGATGCTACAAAGGTTGTAAGTATGAAAAATGGTCCTTTTTCAGTGCCGTTGTTAACTTTGAACGGACACTAAATGAACTGTTGTAAGTCGAGGACTACCTGTAAATACATAGAAATGTGAATCACCGTCCATCTTGAATACATAGCGGAAAGAGGAAGCTTGAGAGAGTTCACAAGGTTGATGCTGTATGGAGCAAAACTATGGCTGAATCTGCATGTTCTGTTTTGGGTGCCACCTCCCAGAAGGTAACAAGGAAAACAGGTTGTGAAGAGGATGTATAGCATCCCAGACAATCCTGAGATTTGCTCGAGCAAATCTTATATGCCATGTCCTGGATAGAAGGGAGTGAACTGCCAATAATCTTTTCTGCTGTCCTCACCACTCTGCACCGCCTTCCTGTCTGAAGCAGTAAGGCTTCCAATCCAGATTGAATTGCTATATGATAGGATGTTTTCTATAGAAAGTGGTAAGGACAGAAATTTCCTGACAGTTAGAAGAGTTAATCAGTGGAACAACTTGCCTCCAGAAATTGTGGGTGCTCCAACACTGGAACTTTCTAAGAAGAGATTGGACAACCATTTGTCTGAAATGGTATAGGATTCCCTGCCTGAACAGGGGGTTAGACTAGAAGACCTCCGAGGTCCCTTCCAACTCTGTTATTCTGTTAAACAAATAGATTTCCCTCTTAAGTTTAAAACTGGAAAGCCATAGACAATATTTGTATAGAAAATGAGAGTGGTAACATACAGAGTAACGTAAAGTTTAACAACCCCCACCCGCCCTGGAAGCTCATGTGTCCTGTTTCATAACTAAACCCTAATCATGTTTCATGAGTCCATCAATCAAGTCAGTTTAATTTCCTTAAGAAATGGAAATAGCATCATGCTCTCAACTCTGTTATGCTTCGGTCAGCAAAAAAACATCCAAAGCAGATTAATTTTAGATTGCATGATGTCATGGAATAAGTTATTCAGAAGCAAAAAATCTAGTCCAATATCTATAAAGGAAGGAAAAGTAATTAGTTTATTAGGTGGGATCAAAACTTTACAGTATAAAGCAATAGGAACAGGGAAAGCTATAGAGAAAACAGCTCCAGAACGCACTGAAATCAGAATTCATTTGATTGTTGATGATGAAGGTGAGTAAATTGGTGATGAATACACAGTATTGATAGTCCTTGACTTACAACAGTTCATTTAGTGACCGTTCAAATTTAGAACAGCACTGAAAAAAGTGATTTACGACCGTTTTTCAAACTTATGCCCGTTCCAGCATCCCCATAGTCAAATGATCAAAATTCAGACGCTTGGCAACTGACTCATATTTATGACGGTCGCAGCGTCCCAGGGTCCTGTGATCCCCTTTTGCAACCTTCTGACAAGCGAAGTCCACGGGGAAGCCAGATTCACTTAACGACCGTGCGGCTCGTTTAAAAACGGCAGCGGTTCCCTTAACAACGGTGAGAGGAAAGCTCATAAAATGGGCCAAAGGAGCTCACTTAATAAATGTCTCGCTTAGCAGCAGAAATTTTGGGCTCAACTGTGGTCGTAAGTCGAGGACTACCTACATAAGAAGTGGGGAGAAAAATTATGAATCTGCAATGGGAAACAACAACAACAACAACAAGAAGATTTTAAGGAATACAATAGAAAACCTTGCCAGCTACTTACAGGTTTTTTTTAAATCAGCCTGATCACTGTCAAAGCCGGGTGTTAGATTTCTGATTCCAGAGACTGCAAATTTCCCACAGATTTGAGAATAGAATAGAATAGAATAGAATAGAATAGAATAGAATAGAATAGAATAGAATAGGAATAGGAATAGGAATAGGAATAGGAATAGGAATAGGAATAGGAATAGAATAGAATAGAATAGAATAGAATAGAATAGAATAGAATAGAATAGAATAGAATAGAAGGATGAAGAATGAATAGAACATGAAAAATTATACACTCTAATTATGTACAACCAGCAACAAGGTGGATGGACTCAGCTATCATTTACAAGCGAGTTATACATTCATGCCATTCATTGTTCACAGAGTCTGATTATAATGCTTAACCATTAAGAGGAAAACTCATGTCAGACTCAGTCAAAGCTGAGAAAATTCATACTTATGACTTTTTCAGAATAACATTGTTGGAAGGGACCTTGGAGGCCTTGAACCTCCTTCTCAGATAGGAAAGGCTATACCACTTCAGACAAATGGTTATCCAATCTCTTCTTAAAAATCTCCAGTGTTGGAGCAATCACAACTTCTGGAGGCAAGTCGTTCCACGGATGAATTGTCCTTACTGTCAGGAAATCTCTCCTTAGTTCTAAGTTGCTTCTCTCTTGATTAGTTTCCACCCATTGCTTCTTGTCCTACCCTCAGGTGCTTTGGAGAATAAGTTTCCCCTCTCTTCTTTGGGGCAGCCCTTTAAATATTGGAACACTGCTATCATGTCACCCCTAATCCTTCTTTTCATTAAACTAGACATTCCCAGTTCCTGCAATTTTCTTCATAATGTTTTAGCCTCCAGCTCCCTAATCATCTTTGTTGCTCTTCTCTGCACTCTTTCTAGAGTCTCAAAATTGTTCTCACTGTTGGGAGATTTCTCTTTAATTCTAGGTTGCTTCTCTCCTTGCTTAGTTTCCACCCATTGCTTCTTGTCCTACCCTCAGGTGCTTTGGAGAATAAGTTTCCCCTCTCTTCTTTGGGGCAGCCCTTTAAATATTGGAACACTGCTATCATGTCACCCCTAATCCTTCTTTTCATTAAACTAGACATTCCCAGTTCCTGCAATTTTCTTCATATGTTTTAGCCTCCAGTCTCTTAATCATCTTTGTTGCTCTTCTCTGCACTCTTTCTAGAGCAGCGGTTCTCAACCTGTGGGTCGCGACCCCTTTGGGGGTCGAACGACCATTTCACAGGGGTCGCCGCGCGCGTTAGCCCGCCATCTTGGTGCCACCATCACTGCAGGGGTGAAAAGGTCCCGGTTCGGCCGTGCCTGCGGGTCGCCGGACAGCTGGTAGCCCGGACGCCGCCATTCGGGTTCTTCTACCCTGCTTTTTGGGGGTTCTGGCGCATGCACGCGCATTTGCGTGTGCGCACACATGCTTTGTGCGCTCGCTCCGGAAAAGGTTGAGAACCACTGTTCTAGAGTCTCAACATCTTTTTTACATCGTGGCGACCAAAACTGGATGCAGTATTCCAAGTGTGGCCTTACCAAGGCCTCATAAAGTGGTATTAAAGTGGTAAATATCTTTCCCCTCGTAATTCCTAAGCTTCTCAAACAGAACCGCGAAGATCTTCTGATCGTAACAGATAAGACGTGAAGATTTCATGATATGATAACCGTATTTATATAAACAGAAAGCGGGAAAATGTGAACTCCAAGTACAGGTAGTTTTTGACTTACCACCAAAATGGAGCCCCAATTTTTGGTTGCTAAGTTAAGGGAGTTTTGTCCCATTTTACTCTCTTTTTTTGCCAGGGATATTAAATGAATCACTGCAGCTGTTAATTTAGCTACATGGTTGTTAAGTGAATCTGGCTTCCCCGTTGACTTTGCTTGTCACAAACGGGATCTCGTGACCCCGGGACCCCGTCATAAATCTGAGTCAGTTGCCAAGCAGTTGAATTTTGATCACGTGACCATGGGGGGGAATGCTGCAATGGTCGTATGTGTGAAAAACAGTCATAACTTATTTTTTTCAGTGCCGTTGTAACTTTGGTCACTAAATGAACTGTTGTAAGTCGAGACTACTTGTATGTTAGAGGGGAAATGTTTGTGGTGATATGTTAAGCAGAAAAATTGGAAATAATGCTATCCATGAGGGATCCTTGCTGCTCTCTAGGCTTGGTTGTTTTCTTGCAGACGTTTCATTACCCAACTAGGTAACAACATCAGTGCGCTGATATTATCTACTTTGGGTAATGAAAAGTAAAGAAAACAGCCAAGCCCAGAGAGCACCAAGGATCCCTTATTTCAACCTCGAGCTACAAATATCCTTCTTTATCAACGCTAGGCATATTAAGTATCCAAGAAAAAAACTTGATGAAAAGAGAGTTATAAAAGCAGCAAGAATGCCGTAATACGGTAAGAATGAGGAGGTTGGTGGTGTAATTGAACAAGTGTTAAAACACAGGATTTCTTTACTGATGGAGAGGCAATGTGACTCATTTAACATGCGTCTGATGACCGCATCTGTATCCAGTGATTAGAGGAAGGCCATTATTATATTTTGATAGCAAGGGAAAAGTGACAAACGTGAATGCAGAAAGAATGACAAATGAAATGTTCCTGGAAAGTGAGCTACAAGAATTTTCATTGAAAGGGTATGAGAAGTGGCAATGAGCAAAATCTGGGGACATATTCCAGAAAGGGGTTATGAAAAATACATGAATGTGAAGAAAAAAAAATACAGTTTATTGCATGCTTGTTAATTCAGAGAACGAGTGTGACAAGGTGAATAGATTCAAGCGATGTACATCTTTGCCTATAATTTGAAGGGTAGTTTCTAAACGACCAATCCTCGCAGTTACGACTGTGGCAGCATCCCTCATGGGATCAGAAGTTGGCACTTGGCAACTGGCATGAACTTACGACCGTTGTAAGCATTCCCGAGTCATGTGTGCCATTTGTGGCCTTCGCTGCCGGCCTCTGACCAGCAAAGGCAATTGAGGAAGCCTGGCTCACTTAATGACCTCGTGATCCACTTAACAGCGGCAGTGATTCATTGAACAAGTGTGTCCCAAAAATGGCCATAAAATCAAATGTAACTCATTTAACTGCCTTGCTTAGCATAAATTCTTGTCTAAATGATGCTCATAAGCAGTGGTAGGATTCAATTTTTTTTACTACCGGTTCTGTGGGCGTGGCGTGGTGGGCGTGGTGTGGCTTGGTAGGTGTGGCTTGGTGGGCATGGCAGGGGGATACTGTAAAATCTCCATTCCCACCCCACTCCAGGGGAAGGATGCTGCAAAATCCCCATTTCCTCCCGATCAGCTGGGACTCGGAAGGTAGAAAATAGATGGGGGCGGGGCCAGTCAGAGGTGGTATTTACCGGTTCTCCGAACTACTCAAAATTTCTGCTACCGGTTCTCCAGAACTGGTCAGAACCTGCTGAAACCCACCTCTGCTCATAAGGACTACCTGTACACTTGGTTTTGCAACACATTCTTCCTCTAGCCACACCAATTCTTGTGCAAATATTAGTACTGGCCTATAGCCCTTATATTTTGGGGTGCTCTCCCATCTTAGGGGAGAGCTAGGATGGGAGAGGGGAACCCTGTTCTGACCTAGGCTTCCCCAAAAGCACAAAGCCGACTCCACGTCCAGATAAAACCCCTTTTAATTAGTTTACAGTGAATTCCTCTCCAGCAAAGTCCCGGCCAACAGTTTTTCAATATATTTCCCAATTATAGACTTTTATCAGAGTTGGAGAGCTATCTTCGCCCAAATGAACTAATTGTCTCCTGCAAACACCCCTCCCCTTTCGCTCCTCTTTTATTCCCTATGGGAGGGGCCATTCATCGTCCACCTGTGGCCTTACTCCCAAGTCGACCCTTGTTCCTTAGCTGTTCCCTTTGTCTGGCAGCTCTGCGCATGCGCACACTGGGAACAGGCTCCAGCTGTTCGTCTGCCTCACTGATGTCTGACTCCGAAGGCAGCTGATAACTGTCAGACTGCCCTGGCCCCATCTCTGCCTCTGACGCAGAGCACTCGTCAGAGCCTTCCCCAGACTCCAGGACTGGCCCATGTTCCTCCCCAACCTCCTCACTATCCGAATCTGCTGCCAGCTCTGCTGGCCGCTGGCGGACCACAACAAACCCCACGTATTTTTCTGAGCCTACACAAAGTCAACCCCTCCTTTTGCTGATACACAGTGGATCGCAAATATGCCGAATTTACCAAGTCTTGCAACTGCACGATGAGAATCGCGATGCATTAACTCCAAAGCTATAACCAATATTTTTAAATATACACCACCGACAGAGTGTCCCACATGTTTACAGCTATTTTTATAAAAGCCAATGAAACGACTTCTGACTCCTGGCAGAACTGAAAGAAATACTTCAGACGTAGATTGCAATTGGAAACCTTTGCAAACTTTGGCCCTGTTTATGTTGGCAGAAGACAGCCGAAAGCGATTCACATCAGCAGAGAATTAAAAATGATGAATAGAGCTATGGTAGACCTCCGTTGCATTTTTATTTGAGGTGTCCAACCTCAGCCAGCGATCCTATACCCAACCCACTTCCCATTGCTTGCTTCACCCATGGCTATCAAAGCTGCGTTCTTTTCAAAGTTCAATTCTGGACATATACAGTATTCAAAGCAAAATGTTTTAAAAACGAAAGGGGAAAAAAAAAACCCAGTTGAAAAGTATAAGATGAAAACCGGGTGCCTAACAAGGGAATGTCCTGATGTACATCTCAATCAAGTTTGAATAAGATACTGGATGGTGCAAACGGACCTATGAACATTTTCAAACTAAAATACGAGCAGCGTTGACTTGAAAATACAAAATTTCACCTACAGTAGAAATTACAAAAAGGTAATCAAATCACATCCTCCGGTGTTCTTGGGAAGGACAGATACCAAAGCTGAAGCTCAAAGACTTTGGCCACCAAATGAGAAGAGAGAACTCCTTGGAGAAGACCTTGATGTTGGGAAAGATGGAAGGCCATAGGAGAAGGGAGGAGATAGAATAACAGAGGTGGAAGGGCTCACCAAAACATTCCTCCTTCCTAAGAATTTAATTTAGGCCTTCAAAGGAATCTCCCTTTTTAAGTTCCTTCTCAGCTTGATGGACCCTGTAGTGAACGTCTTCCAGGGTTTTGAAGGTGCTCCACCACGTTCTGGCCCGTTTTCTCCTTCACGTTTCCCCACGTTGCTTCTTGAGGAGGATGACTCAGATGGTTCTCGGATGCTATTTCCAATCGGATGGAAAAACCAACTCTTGCAGGCAAAATTCTGGGTCCACCAGAAGTTTAAAACAAGAAGAAGAAGAAGAAGAAGAAGAAGAAGAAGAAGAAGAAGAAGAAGCCGAAAACAAGATGGTGACGCATGCGCAGTGCTGGAAACTTGGCTTCTGCACATGCGCAGAAGAAAAAAAATTCAAAAAATTCAAAAAAAATTTCAAAAAACAATTCAAAAACAAATTAAAAAATTTTTTAAAATTTTTTTAAAAAAAGAGATGGCGGTGCCCACAGACCGGCACCAACTGAACCAGATCCGTGACGTCATCGTGACGTCACCAGCGGGTCGCTACCAGTTTGGGAGAACCGGTCCAAACCGGGAGGAACCCACCTCTGGTGGACCCCCTCTTCTTTGTGGCAGCCCCTGAGATATTTGAACACGGCTATCATGTCCCCCCTAGTCCTTCTTTTCATCAAACTAATCCATCCATTATTCCTTGTCTGGCCTTCAGGTGCCTTGGAAAATAGCTTGACCCCCTCCTCTCTGTGGCAGCCCCTCAAATATTGGAAGAATGCTGTCATGTCTCCCCTGGTCCTTCTCTTCACTAGACTAGCCATGCCCAGTTCCTGCAACCGTTGTTCATATGTTTTAGTCTCCAGTCCCCTAATCATCTTGGCTGCTATTCTCTGCACTCTTTCTAGAGTCTCAGCATATTTTTAATAGTGTGGTGACCAAAACTGGATGCAGTATAGCAATAGCAATAGCAGTTAGACTTATATACCGCTTTACAGTGCTTTACAGCCCTCTCTAAGCGGTTCACAGAGTCAGCATATTGCCCCCAACAATCTGGCTCCTCATTTTACCCACCTCGGAAGGATGGAAGGCTGAGTCAACCTTGAGCCTGGTGGGATTTGAACCGCCGAACTGCAGCTAGCAGTCAGCTGAAGTAGCCTGCAGTACTGCACTCTAACCACTGTGCCACCTCGGCTCAGTATTCTAGGTGTGGTCTTACCGAGGCTTTATAGAGTGGTATTAGGACCTCCCTTGATCTTGATTGTATCCCTCTGTTAATGCAACTTAGGATTGTGCTGGCTTGTTTGGCTGTTGCCGCACACTGCTGGCTCATATTCAACTGGTTGTCCACTAAGACTCCAAGGTCCCTCTCACTTGTGGACTTCTGGCTGAGGAATTCTGGGAGCTGAAATCCACAAATTTTAAAGTTGCCAGGTTTGGAGATCCCGGCTTGGACAGCTAGCCAAATCTAAGTGGGGCCTTTGTGGTTTACTCATTCAGTAAACCGTGGCTTAGCACAATGCAGGAGCCCAATCACAGCCTGTTATTGTTGTTTTCAATGTCGCTGTCCACATTTCAGCAGGGAGAAGATAAATCAGCAGCAGGGGGTTGGACTAGAGCCGTGATGGCGAACCTATGGCATGCGTGCCACAGGTGGCACGCGGAGCCATATTGGAGGGCACGTGAGGCGTTGCCCTATATCAGCTCCAGCGCGCATGCGTGCGCTGGCCAGCTGATTTTTGGCCTTCTTTTTGGCCATTTTCGCTCTCCCCGAGCCTCCTGAAGCCGGGGGATGGCGAAAAATGGGCCAACGGGCCAACCGGAAGTTCGGTTGGCCCGTTTGGCCATTTTTTGCCATCCCCTGGCTTCAGTAGTCCGTTGTGAGGCCTGTGCGCATGCGTGGGGGGCAGCGCGGGTGTGTGTGCGCAGTGGGGGCATGGGTGTGGGTACGCGCGCGCACACACACCCTTTTGGCACGCGAACAAAAAAAGGTTCTCCATCACTGGACTAGAGGATCTCCAAGGTCCCTTCCAACCTACAATTCTGTTATATCTCTGTAATCCAACGTACTATAAGCAAGGCGGATAGCTCAATTCTTCTCTATGGAAGAGCTCCACCCTGTGGCTGCAATGAGAAATTGCTATAGTAGAAGCAATACAAGAATGTGGGAGGCAGGATGTTGACAGATAAAACTTGGTGAAAAGGAAGAGAATTGCTGAGCTGCTCCTTGTTCTTACAGATACTCCTGGATTGCTAAAAGTATATGAAATATATAGCATCTATCGTTGTGCTATTTAAAACATCGTAAAGATTTGCTTTCCAGGCGTTCAGCTTTTTTAAAAACGATTTGTTGAAAAGTTCAGGACTCGGTCAGTAACATTTTGCCCTCCCTCCTGCTATTTCCTGTCTGCTGTTTTAGTTCTCGCAAGCTGTGGATGCAGCAAGCAGCCCACAGAATTGTCTTCTTCGGGAGAAAAACCCTGGGATGCAACTCGCGGTGGATTATAGAAGTATCTCTTGTGCAAGATTGGGGGGGAAAAAAACAAAAAAAAACCTGAGCGGAGTCTGGTTTGCAGGACGGATCAATAGAAAATTGGAGGGGAAATTTACAGGGAAAGAAAATTGGCAAATCTTTTAGAATGGTCTCTAATTGGGCAACAGTACGGGTAGTATTTGACCTATGACCATAACTGAGCCCCGAATTTCTGTTGTTAAGTGGGTTTTGCCCATTTTACGACCTTTCTTGCCACTGTTGTTAAGCGAATCACTGCAGCTGAGCCAGTGGTTAAGTGAATCTGGCTTCCCCATTGACTTTGACAAGTGGTTTCCCTGCACCCCACTCCATTCTAGCACTGATGTTGTTACCTAGCTGGGAAATGAGATGTCTGCAAGCAAACAACCAAGCTCAGAGAGCATCAGACTCCAGTCTTCCCCTTCCTCCTCCTCCTCCTCCTCCTCCTCCTCCTCCTCCTCCTCCTCCTCCTCCTCCTCCTCCTCTTCCTCCTCCTCCTCCGCCTCCTCTTCCTCTCCACAAATCCCACTCCATTCTAGCACTGATGATGTTACCTAGCTGGGAAATGAGATGTCTGCAAGAAAACAACCAAGCACCAAGGAGCCCAAAACAATGCATGCATTTTTTTTAAATTTCTGAAACCTGTAGAGATTTGTGTTCAATCCACTTCCACAAATTTCTCTCTAGAAGAAGGGACTCCGATTGTGGAAGTGAACACGCATGTTGGCGAGGGGTGACAATTCATTCTAGATGGTCCATCTTATTGTTCTGAATTCAGGTTATTTTCTCTTTCTCACATGCCTCTCCTTAAAGAGAGCGAAACCTTGCTCAACCGGCTCCAGAAAGACACGACACAGTACATACACGGTGTTGTGTGTTGTTTGTTTAAAAGGAATCTCTATTAATAGGACGTAAGAGAAGCTCATATCATATTTTAGGTCACGGTCCTGGGGGATTAGGTGTAGTTTTTGAAGCATTCGAGCGGTCAGTCTGCAGAAATCTCGTGGGTGGCTGTTTTTCCTGGATCTAAAATTCTTCAAACTGGTGCGAAATATTAAATATAACTCCGCAACCGTGTGAGAGAACGATAAAGAGAAGGTTATAGCAGGAAAAGTTTTGCTTATCGCCGCTTCTGTGTAGAAAGCGGCAAAAACAGATCAGTTCAGATAGAACAGTGGTTCTCAACCTTTCTAATGCCGTGACCCCCCCGTGACCCCCCCGCCGCTGCCACGACCTCCCTGCCGCCGCGACCCCCTCCCTGCCCCCTCCCCGCCCGGGAT
>QLTV01002996.1:302293-324677 GCA_003457575.1 Thermophis baileyi | reverse complement strand
AGAGAGCAAGCCAACAATGATGCAGGGTCACTGTTAGGACTCTGTCCAAATGGTTGGGTTGGTTAATATAAACAAGCCACAAATTACTGTTTAATGTATATATGTAATATGGCTTTAAATGCATTGTTGCATTCTGACTGGCAGTAACGGCCATAAGAGGGAGCTAGAGAACATGGTTAGTTCTCTTTCTTTTGCTGATTCATTGCTGAAGTGACTTCATGTCTGAGAGTAAGCTCTGTGTGTAGCTAACTATCTGTGAGAGTTGTTTGTACTTCTTTGTTTGCTGATTAAGACAAAGAAAGGCTGGTAAGAAGACTACTCTACTTCTGAACACTGACTGATTGAACGTGTATGATTCGGACTGTTATTTGGACTGTGTTATTTCTTTAAGTAAACTACTTTTATACACTTTAACGTATCTGTGTATTGACTGAATCATTACTCATATCTACTGCAACATTACGGTTCACTGTGCAAGCCTTCAGAAGCAGAGGTTACTCTGCACAATTCCTTAACAAATTTGAAAAAAAGCACCTTTGGGACAACGGTGGCAAGAAAGGGCATAAAATGGGGCAAAACTCACTTAACAAATGTCTCACTTAGCCATGGAAAGTTTGGGCTCAATTGTGGTCATAATTCGAGGACTACCCGTATTAAGATTTATATGCCGTCAATGTCTTTTTACATGTTAATCACCGTGGCAATTTACCATACCTAGAGCAAACATGGGCTCTAACAAAACAGTATTTGAATAGTTTAAAAAAAATACACTTTTCTTTAAAAAAAATCGATTTAATACTTCCCAAGTAATTCCTCCCAAACAAAGAAAAATCAAGTTTGGTAATCAACAAACTAACCTTCCTTGTTTCTCGGCCACAGCAAGCCGATCGGCATCCGGATCGTTGGCTAAAATAACCCGAGCGCCTTTTTTATCAGCCAGAGCAAAAGAGAGATTCTGGAAGGAGAAAACGGTAAAAAGACCGGCACAAATTATCTTTCGAAATAAAACCAACAAACTAATCTCCTACCCCCACCAAAACAAGCATGGATGGTAAGACTGGGACAATTCACCGCAGCTGTCTCGCCGCGGCCAACTCACTGCGGCCAACTCCCTGCGGGACAATTCTACAATTCAATTGAATTATTTAAAGCACTTTAAAAATTATTTTAATTTTTGTCATTCCCATTTCATTCTGTCCCTCCTTTTGCATCCTTTCTTTAATCATTCTATTCCACCGTTTCTTTGACATTAGTGTAACTCTTGTCCCATGGTGAGCCTGGGCCATGGCGAATTGTCCTAGACCTCTGAATCGCAGCGGTGAGGAAGAAGCGCAAAAGATTTTGGAAGCTTGATCTCGTTCAATGGCACGAGGTGCAAAACAGATGAATGAGTCACATTTTGAAAATCCCTGCCTGCAAACTGCTGGGAAATTAGAAGGCCGGAAGAAGTGAAGAAATTGACTAGCTTTTTTGAGAGTTGCAAGCGTATGCAAGCTTTAAAGAATGTCGACATTTAGAACTACGCTTTAGTTGCAAAGAAATGTCTGAAGGGACAGGAGACGAAGTGAAGATGGAAGAAAATGCACTAAATCATGTTTTACCAGTACACCTTTCCCTTCCTCTGGATTTGGGTATTTTACGGTGGGAAATTCTGGATCGGGGTCCTTCTGCTCAGGCACCGCGAACGGAGGGCTAAAGTCGAACGCCTTAAAGGCCGACTGCACAAACTCGTGGCCTACCCCGTGGACAGAGGTGTGAACGAATTTCAACTTGGTCTCCTTGTTTATATCCCTGAAATCAAGTAACACGAACGACATTTAGCTGGTAGCAGATTGTCTGCCGCAAGGAATAACGAAAAAGGGGGATTATGGAACACTTGCTTACAAACTGCTCAATTCAGTACAGCTAGTCCTCGACTTACAACAGTTCATTTAGTGACCGTTCGAAATGACAACGGCACTGAAAAAAAGACCGATGACCGTTTTTCACACTTACGACCGCTGCAGCATCACCCTGGTCACGTGATTTACATTCGGATGCTTGGCAACTGGTTCATATTTATGACGGTTGCAGTGTCCTGGGGTCATGTGATCCCCTTTTGCGACCATCTGACAAACAAAGTCAATGGAAAAGCCAGATTCACTTAACAACTGTGTCACTAACTTAACAACTGGAGTGATCCACTTAAGAACAGTGGCAGGAAATGTCATAAAATGGGGCAAAACTCAGTTAACAAATGTTTCACTTAGCAACAGAACTTTTGGGCTCAATTATGATCGTAAGTCGAGAACTAGCTGTGTTAAGTGATTTCAGCTACGGTATTCCTTGGTAGCCATGAATTTTAAATTGTGTAATGATTGAAACCGTTTTTATTTTGTTTTTTCATTTCTGTTCGCCACCCAGCGTCGCTTCTTGAGATGGGCGGACACACAAATGAAACCTGGAATAAATACAGGTAGTTCTCAACTTACGACCGCAACTGAGCCCAACATTTATGTTGCTAAGCGAGACATTTGTTAAGCGAGTTTTGCCCCGTTTTACGACTTTTCTTGCCACATTTGTTAAGCGAATCACTGAAGTTGTTCAATTAGCAGCACGGTGGTTAAGTGAATCTGGCTTCCCTGTCGACTTTGCTTGTCAGAAGGTCGCAAGAGGGGATCCCATGACCCTGGGACACTGCAAATGTCATAAATGTGAGTCAATTCTCAAGCGTCCCAATATAAATCACGTGACCATGGGGAATGCTGCAATGGTCGTAAGTGTGAAAAGGGGTCATAAGTCATTTTTTTCCAGTGCCGTTGTAATTTCGGTCACTAAGTGAACTGTTATTAAGTCGAGGACTACCTGTAATTAAAAAAAAGCCGCTCACCTGTGACAACAGTGCCTCTGTATATCTTTGAAGTAATCCTTGTTAACCGTCGCGTAAGGATCATGGAGAAGAGGGCTTTGATCAATCAGGCTGTCCTCCCACGCTTGAGGCCACGGTTCTAGGTTCCCATTAATGGCGTCGGCGATTCCTCTATCGTGTGGACCGATGATCTGCGAGCCGTTTTCCCAATAGACCTTAACGCCACAGAGATTTATTTTTAATCCTTATTAGCAGATGTTTTGGCTTCGCCTATGCTATTTAAATTCACGCTAACATCCCTGGAATTAACCGAACGACTATTTATTTATTTTATTTACTTCTACAATGCCTCTAATTTTTATAAACAACTCAAGGCGTAGATGTATCTACTATTCCTTCCTCCTCCCTATTTTCCATACCACAGCAGCAAAACTCAACTGTGAGGTGGGTTGGGCCAGCTGGATTTCATGCCTAAGGCAGGACTAGAACTCATCATCTCCTGGTGATTGGCTCTAAGTCCCCCAGCTGGCTTTCATGCCTAAGGCAGAACTAGAATTCACCCCCTCCTGGTGATTGACCCAAAGTCACCCAGCCAGCTTTTATGTCTAAGGCAGGACTACAACTCATTGTCTCCTGGTGATTGGTCCAAAGCCCCCCAGCTGGCTTTCATGCGTAAGGCAGAACTAGAACTCACCGTCTCCCAGTGATTTGCCCAAAGTCACCCAGCCAGTTTTCGTGCCTACGACAGGACTAGAATTTACAGTCTCCTGAATGATTGCCCCAAATCCCCCAGTCAGCTTTTGTGTCTAAGGTGGGTCTAGAACTCACCATCTCCTGGTGTTTGGCTTAAAGTCACCCAGCCGACTTTCATGCCTAAAATGGGACTAGAACTCACTGTCTCCTGGTTGCTAAGCCTGACACTTTTAACCACTAGTGCTTTAATCCATCCCAAGATATTTCTGCTAGGAAAACTATGCAAGGTAATACCTTATATCCATTATCTTGTTTGGGATTGTGAGATGCAGTAACCATAATTCCAGCAGCAAGTTTGAGGTGGGTCACCGTATATGGCTGTAGGAAACCAGAAGAAAAATATTAAGAAGGAAGAAGGCTGATGTCCATGGAGATTCTCAGTCATCCAGGTCATAGTTGTCCAAAATATGTTTTTTCAAGAGGCAACTGGACTTCCTTGTTTTTCTTTGAAGGCATGTCACTTCTCGTCCAAGAAGCTTCTGGAAGGATTTATATTCCTAGCAGACAGCTGGTCATTTGCATCCTTTTAGAGAGTCGTTGAGGCCACTTGGATATTTATCTGTGTCCTCAGAGTCACCTGAGTAGTGCAAATGGGTGTGGAGCCTTCTTGGAACTGCTGAAAGGACTGCGTTGTGGAGCTGTGCTTTCTGCGGGGTGTTTTCTGCCCTGTGTCCAGGGGTGAAATGCTACCGGTTTGGCCCGGTCCGGGCATACCGGTAGCGGCCGGTGGTTCGGAGAACCGGTAACGGCGGCAGCACGAGGCTCCGCCCACCCACCTGGACGTCGCCATTTTCTTTTTTTTAACCCTCTGTGCATGCGCAAAGCGTTCTGCGCATGCACAGAGGATGAAAAAGCGCACGCGTGAGGGGTGTGCGGGTTAAACAGCGCGTGCGTGAAGCATGCACTTCCGAACCGGTAGGCAAGGTAAGTAGATTTCACCGCTGCTTGTGTCCCTTCACTGAAAAAGTACTTTTGTTTCCACACGGAGACCGCTTCTGAACTTCGTGCTTGATGTGGAGAAGAATGAAACTCTGACTTTGGATTTTACCGATTAGACCAATGGTTCTCAACCTTCCTAACGCCGCAACCCCTGCCCCGCCGCGGCGACCCCTGTCCCTCCCCCTCCCCGCGCGTTGCCAGGCGAGAAGCGATGGTGACAAAGGGGGCGTGGCACCAAGATGGCGGGCTAGTGCGCACGGCCCTTCCGTCGGCGCCTGTGCATTCGAGGGCCGCCCATGCGTCGCACCGTCCCCTGGTACTCGTATGTGGACGGATAGAGGAGCGGTGTCTCGGTTCCTAAGACCATCGGAAATATGTTTTCCGATGGTCTTAGGCGACCCCTGTGAAAGGGTCGTTCGACCCCCAAAGGGGTTGCGACCCACAGGTTGAGAACCGCTGGATTAGACTGACAGATCTTTATAGAAATGTCTTGTTCATACTATTATGAAAAAGCAAAAAGTTGTGATTTGAGGTGAATGCCTTGTTTTATTGCAAGAGAGAGAGAGTCGGAAGTCAATGCTTCGTTTTCTTTTTTTTCCTTATTTTTCCTCACCTCTCTTTCCCTTTTTCCCCCCTCACTGCTTTTCTATTTACTTTGTATTTTACATTACTTTATAACTCAATAAAAATGACCTGGATAACTGAGAACCTCCATAGGCATTTAGCTATGCATTTTGGGATGAAGGCCCTTCGAATGGTGTGGGAGTAGGAACGGATTTCCAGAAAAATTGCAGACTACAGGAACCATTTGCGCTTCAGTTTGAGATGCAGACAGCACAGACTCGTCCCCAACATCCTACGCCTGTCTTCAACAGTGAAGGGACACAGGGCAGAAAAACATCCTGCAGAAAACATAGCTCCACAACACACTCCCTTCAGCAGTTCCAAGAAGGCTCCACACCCATTTGCACTACTCAGGTGACCCTGAGGACACAGACAAACCTTCAAGTAGCCTCAACGACTCTCTAAAAGGATGCAAATGACCAGCTGTCCACAAGGAATATAAATCTTTCCATTCCTCACCATCCAGTCAGAGCGGAAGAAGCTTCTCGGACAAGAAGCGAAATGTCTTCGAAGAAAAACCAGAAAGTCCAATTGCCTCTTGAAAAAAAAAAACACCTTTGGGACGGCTTCTTGTTTAGCCCTTTTACCACATCTTTAGATTCAATCTGTAAAAATTGCACTAACTGTGATCTTCTTTTAATGACCCCATAATCCCTTGCGGGGTGGAGTCTGGGCAATTTAATGGAGCTGAGTGTTTACTGGCCGGATGCCCTTCCTGTCGCCAATGTGGAGGTTTTTCCCCCAGCAGATATATTCTCATTGTGCCCAGAGAGAGAAATATCTGCCTCTACCTAGGATTGAAAAAGCATCTTTGGGAGAAAGAATCCTGATAAATTTCACCTCCCCTCCTTCTGGGGACATCTTCACTTTAGGTCTACCCGCCTTCTCAAAAGTGAGAAGACACAGGCTGGGGGAGGGGGGGGGCTGTTTTCCAGTGTTACCCACCCCAGTCCAAAGCAACAACTTTTAACAAACAGAGGCAAGAAACCTTAACAACCTGTCGGTCTCCACAAAGGCTTAAATTCACTAGAGGTGAATGCTTTTCAAATCCCCCAGCTCATCCTCGACTTACAACAGTTCATTTAGTGACCGTTTGAAGTCATGATGACACTGAAAAAACTGACCGTTTTTCACACTTACGACCGCTGCCCCATCCCCACGGTCACCTGATCAAAATTTGGACGCTTGGCAACCGACTCACATTTATGACAGTTGCAGCGTTCCGGGGGGTGTCACGTGATCCGTTTTTGCGACCTTCCGACAAGCCAACAGAGAAGCCAGATTCACTTAACAACTATGTGACTAACTTAACGTCTGCAGTGATTCGTTTAATGGGGGCAAGAAAGGTTGCAAAATGGGGCAATACTCCCTTAACAAATGTCTTGTTAGCAATAGAAAGTTTGGCCTGAATTTTGGTCCTAAATTGAGGACTACCTGTGTAGGAAGCACCTTTATGTTTATGATTTCATAGACACTTTTATGTTGTAATGACACGCAAAATGACTTGGTGAGGTGGACAGCTGTAGAAATCAAACAGATACACAGAGTTTTTGGGGATGCTACGGAAGCAATTCTACTGTGTGTACCTTGCTTCGGAAGCGTGCACGAGTGACAAAAACCACAACGAAAACCCTACCACAAAAGGAGTTGGTGTGATCTGGGAGAAAAGGTAGACAGGAACCCCCTGGGTGACGAACGCTGTGGCAGTGAGTCTTGCAAACCTAACAGCCAGAAAGGAAGAAAATAAAAAGTCAAACTTGAATTCTATCACAACTAATTTAGCCCTTGCTGTTGTGTTTAGTTGCCACCTGAAGCCGCTTTACGTATTATTTTTTTACCCAACAGAAACAAAAGCTGATGTTTTATAACCTAAGCCTGTGATGGCGAACCTATGGCACGCGTGCCACAGGTGGCACGTGGAGCCACATCTGAGGGCACGCGAGACGTTGCCCTATGTCAGCTCCAGCACGCTGGCCAGCTGATTTTCGGCCTTCCGGTGGATGAGGGGCGGCCGTTTTTGCCCTCCCCAGGCTTCAGGAAAGCCTCTGGAGCCTGTGGATGGCGAAAAACGGACCCAACGGGCCTACCGGAAGTTTCGGAAATGAACTTCCGGTAGGCTCGTTGGGCCATTTTTGATCCCTGGGGATGGCAAAAAACGGCCCCGTTTGGTCGTTTTTCGCTCTCCCCAAGCTTCAGGAGGCTTTCCTGAAGCCTGGGGAAGGTGAAAAACAGTCCAACGGGCCTACCGGAAGTTCAGAAACGAACTTCCGGTAGGCCCGTTGGGCCCATTTTTCACCATCCACAGGCTCTGGAGGCTTTCCTGAAGCCTGGGGAGGGCGAAAAATGGCCCAACGAGCCTACTGGAAGTCCGGAGGCTTCAGTGAGGCCTGCGCGCATGCGTGTGTGTGTGGGGGGCAGTGCGGGGGGGTTGTGCGCAAATGCGCGGGGGAGGGCATTGCATTATGGGTGTGGGCACGCGCATGCTCTATCGCGCGCGCGTCCTTTTGGCACCCGAGCAGAAAAAGGTTCGCCATCACTGACCTAAGCCATCCAGAGTCACTTTGTAGGGGGGATAGGCAGCATAAAAATTTACTAAATAAATAAAATAAGTCGGCTCAATCGAATGAATTTATTAGTTGACACATGAACACATTTAGTAATAAATTAATATATTATAATCGTACAGCAAAAAGTGTATTCCTGTTAAAAGTTACGTTTTATAACACTATGGTTTCCCGTTTATTTATTTATTTGTATCCTGCCTGTATTATTTTTAGAGATAACTCAAGCCAGCAGAGATATCCAACACAACTTCCTCCTTCTATTTTCCCTACAACGACAATCTTGTGCTTGAGAGTGACTGGCCCAAAGTCACCCTTCTGGTTTTCAGGCCTAAGGCTGAACTAGAACTCACTATCTCCTAGTGATTGGGCTAAAGACACCCAGCCAACTGTCATGCCCAAGGTGGGACTAGAACTCATGATCGGTCCAAAGTGATTGGTGATTGGTCCAAAGTCACCCAAGCTGGCTTTCATGGCTAAAGTGGAACTAGAATTCACCATCTCCTGGTGATTGGTGCAAAATCACCCAAGCTGGCTTTCATGGCTAAGGCGGAACTAGAACTCCCAGGTTCCCAGTTTCTATCCTGATGCCTTAACCACTACACCATCTTGGTTCTTCTGTCCTCTAGAACAATAGCACTTAAGATTTATATACCACTTCACAGTGCTTTACAGCACACTCTGGGAGGTTTACAATGCCAGCCTCTTGCCCCCAACAATCTGGGTCCTCACTTTACCGACCTCAGAAGGCTGGAGGGCCGAGTCAACCTTGAGTCAGTAAGACTCGAACTCTTGGCAGTGGGCAGAGTCAGCCTGCAATCCTGCATTCTAACCACTGCGCCGCCACGGCTCTTCCTGATACTTATCACTCATGAGTTTCTCTTTATGGAACCTGTACTTATCTATCTAAAGTTGCTTTTAAGATAGACAGGTTATTTTCCAGGAAGAATAATGACTGCCTAGACTGAACTGAGGTTAAAATAATAATAATATTTATTTGTGATTCAATAAAAAGAAGATTTAACAACTGAAAACAACCAAGAAGCCTCTAATTCAGGGGTGTCAAACTCAATTTCATTGATGGCCGCATCAGGGTTGTGTTTGACCTTGGGGGGGGGGCTGGGAAGGAGGCGTGGCCAGGTTGGGCGTGGCTAGCTCGACATCACTCGTGTAGGGAGTGCCTGTGGGGGCCCGAGCGCTCTGCCTGCGAAAACAGAGCTTGGGTGGGCTACGCGCGGCCCTCCCGAGCTCCATTTTCGTTGGCAGAGGGTTGCAGGAGGGCTGTTGCAGCCGAAAATGGAGCTCGGGGGGAGGGGGCGCAGGAGGCCCTCCCGAGCTCCGTTTTCACTGGCAGAGGCACGCCGGTCCGGGCCTGATCTAAGCACCCCGCAGGCCGTATCCTGCCCGCGGGCCTTGACACCCCTGCTCTAATTGGACAAGCATTGCAAGAATTGTGACGGATACCTTTTGCTGCTACCACCAGTTGATGGATGGGCCCGCGCATCGTAGCCTATAACCACTCCTCTATTTTTCAGGTCATTGATGTTCTTTTCCAGATACCTACAAAATCCCTACAAATAAAACAAAGCAAGTCAGGTTTAGCAGCTTTATTAAGCTGTCTCGGTTTTGACGCACCTTCCCTAGATGAACAATTGGAAGGAGAAGGCACGGTGTGCAAAAACAAAACATTCACACTAAGTAAAATTACAGAGGGAGTCCTCAACCTACGATCGCAATTGAGCCCCCCACTTGATGTCGCTAAGTGAGACATTTGTGAGGTGAGTTTTGCTCCCTTTTATGACTTCCCTTGCCACGTTTTGTGACGTGAATCGCTGCAGTTATTAAATTAGTAGCACGGCTGTTAAGTGAATCTGGCTTCCCCATGGACACGGCTTGTCAGAAGGTTGCAGATGATTGCAGGACCCCAGGACACGGCAACTGTCATAAATGTGAGTCAGTTGTCAAGCATCCAAACATAAACATAAACGTGCGTGTCCCCGGGGATGCTGCAACGGTCATTAAGTGTGAAAAATGATTGTAAGTCACTTTTTTCAGTGCTGTTGTAACTTCGAATGGCCATTAAGTGAACTGTTAAGTAAGTATGTCATTAACTGGTCATTATGTAAGTCAAGGACGACCTGGACACTGCAGGGTATCAGAAGAAATCAGAATCAATTTCACGCGTAGCTTCCAGACACAGCCTGTTAGATTGAAAACTGGAACGTACAGGTCGTCCTTGACTTACGACGGTTCACTTAGTGACCATTTGAAGCTACAAGAGCACTGAAAAAGGTGACTTGCAACCATTTTTCATACTTACGACCATTGCTGCATCGCCATGATCACATGATCAAAATTCAGCCGCTTGGCCTCTGACTTGTATTTATGACGGTCGCAGTGTCCTGGGGCCACGTGGTCCCCTTTTGCGACCTTCTGACAAGCAAAGTCAATGGGGAAGCCAGATTCACTTAATAAGCGTGTTCCTAACTTAACGACTGCAGTGATTCACTTAACAACGGTGGCAAGAAAGGTCATGAAATGGAGCAAAAGTCGCTGGAGAAAAGTCTCGCTTAGCAACATAAATTTTGGACGCACTTGTGGTCCTACGTCGAAAACTGCCTGCATAGATGGGAAGAAAAAGATGGATAAAAAAACAAGTTGAATTGCTCTCAATGTGCATTGAAACATTATCCAGGAAAAAAAGAGCTAAAAAACTTTCAACGATGCAGATAATTCTCAACTTACAACCGTTTCTTTTAGTGACCATTCTAAATTACAATGCAACTGAAAAAAGTGATGTATGGAAACTAATCAAGGAGAGAAGCAACTTAGAATTAAGGAGAAATTTCCTGACAGTTAGAACAATTAATCAATCAATTAAACAATTAAACTTGCCTCCAGAAGGTGTGAATGCTCCAACACTGGAAGTTTTTAAGATGTTGGATAACCATTTGTCTGAAATGGTGTAGGGTTTCCTGCCTAAGCTGGGGGTTGGACTAGAAGACCTCTAAGGTCCCTTCCAACTCTGTTATTCTATTCTATATTGTAAGTTAGAGAAATAATTGTCCAACTTTCTTTATTGCTAGTCGCACATCCGACTTTCTTTAGTGTGGTCATTGCTTGGACAATGGTAACCCACTTGTCTTTAAATATGCACGCAGAAGTAACTCTGATACCTGGGAAGTCTGAATAATAGTCAAGTCATTCATCTGTGATGTTCCTGGTCCCATCGCTGCTCGTAGTCCTGCCGTCCCAAATTCCATCCGCGAGCCGAAACATTTTAATAGTTCTTCTGTGCTTTCCTTGGCAATCAGCTGCTTTACTATTTCCAAGGTTTTAGGATTCTGCAAAATATTATAAACTTGAGTTTAGTTATGTCCTCTTGTTGTATACGTGTATGGTGCGCTGCAGGAAAGTGTTTCATGTTGCAACACAAATAGATAGAAAGAAAGAAAGAAAGAAAGAAAGAAAGAAAGAAAGTATAAAGAAAGAAACATACATTCTGCAAACTCCGGAACTAAAATAATTAAAATTTTATTCTACTAAGCTTTCGTCAGCCATCTGCTGATATCGTTAGAGTATTAAACTACCATTACAGAGATCTCTGCCTTTATATGCCATTAATCAATTTGGCCATTGCACGCGTGATAGGTCCTTCCAGCCGTCTCCCACTTGTAATTAGCTGTGCTGTTTTTGCTGTCATTATGCTGGTTGATGGAGGCTTGATTCCTACTGTTTCCTCAAGCCTCCATCAACCAGCATAACAACAGCAAAAACAGCACAGCTAATTACAAGTGGGAGACGGCTGGAAGGACCTATCATGCGGGCAATGGCCAAATTAATTAATGGCATATAAAGGCAGCGATCTCTGTAATGGTAGTTTAATACTCTGACGATGTCAGCAGATGGCTGACGAAAGCTTAGTAGAATTTTAATTATTTTAGTTCCGGAGTTCGCAGAATGTCTGTTTCTTTCTTTATAAATGTACCTGGAACTCGTATTTTTAGAAAATCCCTTATATTTATAGTACACTAGGATTCATTTAGGAAGCACTAGTTATAGACTACTATAATAGCAATGGTAGAGGCAAAGTCCTCAAGATTGAATAATTACATTACAGAGTTCAGAACTCCCCAAGCAAAGGTTGAAGTCTAACAAATTTAGATCTTGTTCCCTTCTCCACAACTTCTCTGCTGTGATGTGGTGTTTGCTGTTATGCCAGTCTCCTTTATTGTTTTACAAAAAAAGTTTGCCAGTACAACATTAAATAGTTCAGAAATATACTCACACACACACACACACACACACACATATACATACACACACACACACATACACACACACACACACACTCATCATTTAATGACCCCATAATCCCTTGCAGGGTGGAGTCTGGGCGACTGAAAGGAGCTAGCAGAGCGTTTTAATGGCCGGACGCCCTTCCTGTCGTCAATGTGGAGTTTTGTTCAACAGATATATTCTCATTGTGCCCAGAAAGAGAAATATCTGCCTCTACCTAGGATCGAACTCACAGCCTCCTGATACACACACACACACACACACACACACACAGAGAGAGAGAGAGAGAGAGAGAGAGAGAGAGAGAGAGAGAGAGAGAGAGAGAGAGAGAGAGAGAGAGGAGAATATGTAGACAGCAAGTTCTCGACTTACGACCAAAATTGAGCCCCAAATTTGAAATCCATGCTTGATACCGTACTGCAAATTTTTGCACTTCCTATTTGATGATATTTAGTGACAGAAGCAAACAATCTTCCAAGCTTTTGCTTTTAGCTTTTAACCTAAAACCATTATGAGTATATAAAATGGCAGATATTTTAATTGAATTCAAGGTGAAGAACATTTTGTAATACCAGATTACTTAGTCCTGATTGGCTTGAGTGAAAGGTAGGAACCAACGTTTGTTCATGTGTTCCAGGCGGCCGCTTGGTTCGTTCGAAGATTACGATATCGGCCCACGTAATAGCTTGCCAAATTTAATTCCTGTTTCGCAACAGGCACAATTTGGCTTATCGGACGAGTGATCCAACTGAACTTTACTTAAAGTTTTGCAATTTTCTGCCCCTCTGAGCTACTTGCTTAAGAGTGGAAACTGTTGCAAATCTGGTTTACTAATAGGGGCTTTGAGGGAGCGACACCTAAAAGGGTTTTGCAGAATATGCTTGCTCAATTAAAATTTTATTCTGCTTGCAACTTGCATCAGGCTCCGCTGAATGATTAATCCGTTGCAAGCGGCCTCTGGTTCCAGAAATTCTCCTATTCTTAGGTTCTTGAGATCAAGAGGCGGTCAATACATTTTATTTATTGGTTTCCTTCAATATATTCTTAGATTTTTATTCTGCTTTTTTAATCTGTCATGCAAGGTGGCGAATATACAGTGCCTAATACTCCTTCCTCCTCTTATTTTCTCCACAACAACAACCCTGTCAGGTAGGTTGGTTTGAGAGGCAGGGACTAGCCCAAAATTACCCTGCTGGATTTCATGGTTAAGGCAGGACTAGAACTCGCAGTCACCTGGTGATTGGCCCAAAGTTATTCATGCCTAAGGCGGGACTAGAACTCACCCTCACCTGGTGATTGGCCCGAAACTATCCAGCCAGCTTTCATGCCAAAAATGAAATTAGAACTCACAGTCACTGGTGATTGGCCCAAAGTTATTCATGCCTAAGGCAGGACTAGAACTCACCCTCACCTGGTGATTGGCCCGAAACTATCCAGCCAGCTTTCATGCCAAAAATGAAATTAGAACTCACAGTCACTGGTGATTGGCCCAAAGTTATTCATGCCTAAGGCAGGACTAGAACTCACCCTCACCTGGTGATTGGCCCGAAACTATCCAGCCAGCTTTCATGCCAAAAATGAAATTAGAACTCACAGTCACTGGTGATTGGCACAAAGTTATTCATTCCTAAGGCAGGACTAGAACTCACCCTCACCCGGTGATTGGCCCGAAACAAAGTTATTCATGCCTAAGGCAGGACTAGAACTCACCCTCACCTGGTGATTGGCCCGAAACTATCCAGCCAGCTTTCATGCCTAAAGCGGGACTAGAACTCAGAGTCAACTGGTGATTGGCCCAAAGTTATCCAGCCAACTTTCCTGCCTAAGGTGGGCCTAGAACTCACTGTCACCTGGTGATTGGCGCAAAGTTATCCAGCCAGCTTTCATGCCTAAGGCGGGACTAGAACTCACCATCACCTGGTGATTAGCCCAAAGTTATCCAGCCAGCTTTCATGCCTAAGGCGGGACTAGAACTCACAGTCACCTGGTGATTGGCCCAAAATTTAACAGATTAACAGAGTTGGAAGGGACCTTGCAGATCATCTAGTCCAACCCCCTGCCCAAGCAGGAGACCCTACATCTGCCTCTACCTAGGATCGAACTCACAACCTCCTGATTGTGAGGCAAGAGCTCCACCAAAGTTATCCAGTCAGCTTTCCTGCCTAGGGCGGGACTAGAACTCGTACTCTCCTGGGTTCCTTAACCACTACACCAAACTGTCCGTTTATAAAAAAAATAATTACTTTATAGATATGCATGACTTACAACAGTTAAAATAGTGACAAAAAGCAGAAGATATATAAAAGCATATAAATCAGATAAAATTAAGCCGTGCTCAAATTCTTCAAAGCTGAGCTTTGAAGCCAGGTGCCTTCACCATGGACAGATGGGACTTTCCCCCAGTTTTCTCCAAGCAGCCCTGCCAGTATGGGTCTCTAACCTCTTAAGACGGGATACCTGAAGGTGGAAGGCAGAATTTGGATGGACACTGTCAGCTGTCGGTTTACACGGGCTCTACGTCCTCCGAGTTTGCAAAAAAGGTCTCTATGCAAGAACATCTTGCCATCTTAATTTTAATGCTTCAAGGAGAAATTTCCCGAGGGGGGTAACAATTCATCAGTGGAACAACTTGCCTCCAGAAGTTATGGGTACTCCATCATTGGAGGCTTTCATAAACGGTTTCAACTCCTACTCTCAAAACGACGTTATAGAGCAGTGCACACCAGAACAACTAGACACAAGGACAGTTTTTTCCTGAATGCCATCACTCTGCTAAACAACTCATTCCCACAACACTGTCAAACTACTTCCTAAGACTGTATTACTATTATTCTCATCCTTCCTAGTACCTATCTCCTCCCACTTATGACTATAACCATGTTGCTTGTATTTTTACGATTTATATTGTTGTTTGTTTCCTAGTATGATTTGATTGCTTATTGGTAACCTATGACTATTACTAAGTGTTATAACTTATGGTTCTTGATGAATGTGTTTTTTTTCTTTTTCCTTTTTTTCCTTTTATGTACATTGAGTGCATATGCACCAAGACAAATTCCTTGTGTGTCCAATCACACTTGGCCAATAAAAAAATCTATTCTATTCTATTCTATTCTATTCTATTCTATTCTATTCTATTCTATTCTATTCTATGAAAAATTTGGACAACCATTTGTCTGAAACGGCCTAAGGGGGTTGGGACTAGATGACCTCTGAGATCCCCTGCAACTCTGTTATTCTGCCTAACATTTTAATAATAGAGGTAGACCACAATCGAGCCCCACATTTCTGTCGCTAAGTGAGACAGGTGTTAAGGGAAGACAGTTGTTAAGTGAATCGCTGCAGTGGATAAGTTAGTAACCTGGTTGTTAAGCGAGCCTGGCTTCCCCACTGACTCGGCTTGTCAGACGGTCGCAAAAGGGGATCATGTGACCTGGGGACATAGCAACCGTCATAACTATGAACCAGTGGCCAAGTGTCTGTATTTGGATCACGTGACTGTGGGAGATGCTACAACGGTCATAAGGGTAAAAAAATGGTCTTAATTCATTTTTTCCAGTTGTGACTTTGAACCAGAGGTGAGTTCCTCCCGGTTCTATAGAACCGGTAGTAACTTGGCGGCCTGGGTCGCTAGAACCGGCAGCGACCCAGGCCTGCCATGCCCCCGAACCGGTTCTTTCGGCGCCACCGTAGGAGCCGCCATCTTGTTTTTTGCTTCTGCGCAGAAGCTTTTTTTAAGTTCTGCGCATGCGCGTACGCGAAGCGCGTCCCTGAGCGAACCGGCAGCAAAACAAACCGGAACCCACCCCTGCTTTGAACGGTCACTAAATGAACTGTCGTAAGTCGAGGACCACCTGCATTTATTCACAGTCTGGAATGGCATCACAAATATTGCATCTAGACAGGTGGGTCCGTGCTGAGGCTCGTAAACAGTTTAAATATAACCTGAAATAACTATTTTTAGCCCCTCAAAGGTTTAAATTTTAACTTCTAAACGTTAATCCTTATTTTCTAACCAGATAGCAGTTAGGATTTATCCGTTACTCCTTCTCCAAGATTTAGGGCTAATTTCAGGTATTTTATGGCTCAGGAGTGTAGAGGTTTGTTTTGTTTTTAGCAGTTCTCTGCATAATTTTATATTATTGCTTTTCGGTGTTCATTTTTCTACCGCACCTTCTACTCTCCGTCTACTTAGCTTAGTTTTATCCTTGTTTCTATACGTGTCTTGGATCCCAACAATGAAATATTCATTTGTCTAGAATGTTCGAAAGCAGATTTATTTGAAAAGTGATCCCAATTGGGGGATACCAAATATATTTGCATAATAAACTAGACGCAGCCTAAATATTTAAAGCACGTACCTGTTTATGTAAAAATGCAATGTTACGAAAAAAAATCAGCAAAAAGCTAAAAAACAAAACAAAAACACCAACCCTAAAATTTGTAAAAAAAGCCAAACTTTTTTACAGTCTTCAACTTACGACCAAAATCGATCCCTAAATTTTTATTGCTAAGCAAGACAGTTGTGAAGCGAGTTTTAGCCCGTTTTACGACCTTTCTTGCCACCATTGTGAAGTGAATCACGGCAGCTGTTCAATTAGTAACCCAGTTGTTAAGCGAATCTGGCTTCCCCATGGACTTTGCTCGTCAGAAGGAATCACGTGACTTCCGGGACACGGCCACCGTCATAACTATGAGCCAGCGGCTAAGCGTCTGAATTTTGACATGACCATAAAGTTGGTGCAACGGTCGTTAAGTGTGAAAAACATTCGTAAGTCACTTTCAGTGCTGTTGTAACGGTCACTAAAGGAATGATTGTTGGATGAGGGACCTTGGAGTCCTAGTGGATGATCCGTTGAATATGAGCCAGCTGTGTGCAGCAGCAGCCAAAAAAGCTAATACAATCCTTGGCTGTATAAACAGAAGCATAGAATCAAGATCACGTGAAGTATTAGAACCACTTTATAAGTCCCTACCGGTAGTAAGGCCACACCTGGAATACTGCAACCAATTTTAATCACCATACTACAACAAAGATGTTGAGACTTTTGGAAAAAGTTCAGAGAAGAGCAACTAAGATGATCAAAGGCCTGGAGTTTAAACTATAGGAAGAACTGATGCAGGTTTTGGGTCTGGCTAGTCTAGACGCGGTGGCTCAGTGGCTAAGACGCTGAGCTTGTCGATCAGAAAGGTTGGCAGTTCGGCGGTTTAAATCCCTAGCGCTGCGTAACGGAGTGAGCTCCCGTTACTTGTCCCAGCTTCTGCCAACCTAGCAGTTCGAAAGCACGTAAAAAATGCAAGTAGAAAAAATAGGGACCACCTTTGGTGGGAAGGTAACAGCGCTCCGTGCGCCTTTGGCGTTGAGTCATGCCGGCCACATGACCACGGAGACGTCTTCGGACAGCGCTGGCTCTTCGGCTTTGAAACAGAGATGAGCACCGCCCCCTAGAGTCGGGAACAACTAGCACGTATGTGCAAGGGGAACCTTTACCTTTTTTAGTCTAAAGAAAAGAAAAATTAGGGGCGACACGATAGTAACAAGTTGGAATTAAGATTGCCGGGAGAAATATCAACAACCTCAGATATGCAAATGATACCACTCTAATGGCAGAAAGTGAAGAGGAACTAAAGAGCCTCTTGATGCGGGTGAAGGAGGAGAGTGCAAAAGCTGTCTTGAAACTCAACATTAAGAAAACTAAGATCATGGCATACGGCCCTCTCAATTCCTGGCAAATAGATGGGGAAGAAATGGAGGTAGTGACAGATTTTATTTTCCTGGGCTCCGAGATCACCGCAGATGGAGACTGCAGCCAAGAAATTAAAAGACGCTTGCTCCTGGGGAGGAAAGCTATGGCAAAAATAGACAGCATACTAAAAAGCAGAGACATCACCCTGCCAACAAAAATGCGTATAGTCAAGGCTATGGTTTGCCCAGGTGCAATGTATGGCTGTGAAAGTTGGAGCATAAGGAAGGCTGAGCGCCAAAGAATTGAGGCCTTTGAACTATGGTGCTGGAGAAGACTCCTGCGAGTCCCTTGGACTGCAAGACGATCCAACCGGTCAGTCCTACAGGAGATCAACCCTGACTGCTCTTTAGAAGGCCAGATCCTGAAGATGAAATTCAAATACTTTGGCCACCTAATGAGAAGGAAGGACTCACTGGAGAAGAGCCTAATGCTGGGAACGATTGAGGGCAAAAGAAGAAGGGGACGGCAGAGAATGAGGTGGCTGGATGGAGTCACTGAAGCAGTCGGCGTGAGCTTAAATGGACTCTGGGGGACGGTAGAGGACAGGAAGGCCTGGAGGAACGTTGTCCATGGGGTCGCGATGGGTCGGACATGACTTCGCGACTAACAACAACAACATGATAGCAATATTCCAGTATTTGAGGGGCTGCTACAAAGAAGAGGGGGTCTAATTATTCTCCAAAGCACCAGAGGGCAGGACAAGAAAGTATGGATGGAAACTAATCAAAGAGAGAAGGAACCCGGAATTAAGGAAAAACTTCCCAACAGCGAGGACAATTAACCAGTGGAACTGCTTGCCACCAGAAATCTTGGGCGCTCCATCACTGGAGGTTTTTAAGAAGAGACTAGACAGCCACTTATCTGAATGGTAGGTTCTCCTGCTTGAGCAGGGGGCTGGACTAGAAGATCTCCAAGGTCCCTTTCATTCTATTCTATTCTATTCTATTCTATTCTATTCTATTCTATTCTATTCTATTCTATTCTATTCTATTCTATTCTATTCTATTCTATTCTATTCTATTCTACTCCTACTCTATTCTACTCTACTTTTTGAAAAATTGACAGTGCTGATTAATTGAATGTAATCATTAGGATATAAAAGCGTTCTAGAGAGCTATAAAATTTAATTTGGATCATCACATGTCCTAACCACCACGTGCTTGTAGGACACATTATGTACTTTAACCTATTCATAAAATCAAAACCCAGAATGATTAAATTTATGTGATTCAATGCTCGCTCTTATGCTGGGCTACCTTACGTAGGACACAATGAGGTGTGTCACATGAGTTGCGTTAGCTTTCCAAGACCCTACAAAGTACAAGAGGACTTTTTAATGCCCAGCTGACTGAAATAACCAAGCAAACCGAATACCAGAATTAAGGGAGTTGGAAGGGACCTTTGGAGGTCTTCTAGTCCAACCCCCTGCTCAAGTAGGAGACCCTATATAACACACTTCTGTTATGGATTGCCTCAGTGTGCAGCGGCAGCCAAACAAGCCAATGCAATCCTAAATTGCATTAACAGAGGGATACAATCAAGATCAAGTGAGATACTAATACCACTCTATAAAGCCTTAGTTAGACCACACCTAGAGTACTGCATCCAGTTTTGGTCACCACACTACAAAAAAGACATTGAGACTCTGGAGAAAGTGCAGAGGAGAGCAACCAGGATGATTAGGGGACTGGAAACTATAACATACGAAGAGCGGTTGCAAGAACTGGGCATGGCTAGTCTAGCGAAGAGAAGGACCAGGGGAGACATGATAGCAGTGCTCCAGTACTTGAGGGGCTACCACAGAGAGGAGGGGGTCAGGCTGTTTTCCAAGGCACCAGAAGGCCAGACAAGGAATAATGGATGGAAACTGACCAAGGAGAGATTCAACCTGGAGATAAGGAGGAATTTTCTGACAGGGAGAACGATCAGCAATCAACCCATGGAACAGAAGTTGCCTTAAGGCCACACTTAGAATCCGTGCGAACTGGTAGGGAAGGTAAGTGAAAACCATCCCTGATCCCATTTCTTCTATCTGAATAATGGATGGAAACTGACCAAGGAGAGATTCAACCTAGAAATAAGGAGAAATTTTCTGACAGTGAGAGCAAACAACCAATGGAACAGAAGTTGCATTCAGAAGTTGTGGGAGCTTCATCACTGGAAGCTTTCAAGAAGAGACTGGACTGCCATCTGTCAGAAATGGTGTAGGAGCTCCTGCTTGGGTGGGGGTTTGGACTAGATGACCTACAAGGTCCCTTCCAACTCTATTAATCTAATCTAAAAAAACTTATTTCTCAAGCCATCCTCAATACTTCTGCAGATGCCACAAAGTAAAGAGTCCCTCGGAGCATGAGATGGGCGGTATCTAAATTAAATTAATTTAGAAATTAATTAAAAGGCCAGCCACTCTCCGGAATTGAGGCTCTTATTTTCACTTTCATAATTCAGGTGTTTTGCGTGTCACCGAGATGGAAAAAGTATAATTAAATTAAGCTGCCTAAGCAGGGCATTAAAATGCAAATAGCAATAGCAATAGCACTTAGACTTATATACCGCTTCATAGTGCTTTACAGCCCTCTCTAAGCAGTTCACAGAGTCAGCCTCTTGCCCCCAACAATCTGGGTCCTCATTTTACCCACCTCAGAAGGATGGAAGGCTGAGTCAACCTTGAGCCGGTGACATTTGAACCGCCAAACTGCAGCTAGCAGTCAGCTGAAGTAGCCTGCAGTGCTGCACTCTAACCACTGTGCCACCTCGGCTCCTTAAATAAACACCAAGAGCTATACAGGCAGTTCTCAACTTACAACATTCAGTGACCGTTCGAAGTTAACAACGGCACTGAAAAAAAGGGATTTATGACCGTTTTTCACACTTACGACCGTTGCAGCATCCCCACGGTACACGTGATCGAAATTCAGAGGCTTGGCAACTGATTCATCTTTATGACGGTTGCAGTGTCCCGACAGTCACGTGATCCCGCTTTTGCAAAGTCCACGGGGTAGCCAGATTCACTTAACAACCGTGTCACTAACCAACTTAAGAACGGCAGTGATTCACTTAACTGCTGCGGCGAGAGAGGTCGTAAAAGGGAGCAAATTCACTTAACTAATGTTTCACTTAGCAACAGAAATTCTGGGCTCAATTGCGTCCGTAAGTGGAGGAGTACCTATATTTCTTTTTCTTTTCCCTTTTTCCAAAGGGAGGGGAGACCACCAGGGTTTCCTTAATTCGTAGTTTTTTAAGCTGCTCGCTTGCACACCAGACTGGCTCTTAACCTGTTAGGAAACCACAATCTCACACCACACCACAGCTAAGATGTGACACAATCATTTAGGACCAGAGGAGGAGGAAAGGGGCTTATCCCAGTAATTCTCTATCATCACCCCATTACCACCCATTTTCATCCTGCTCCATCCTGCAGGTTATTTTTATACAAATGCTGAATAAAAACTTTGGATAAAAGATCCCAGATAAAGTTTGACATTATTTCCAGTGAAGCCATGGTGAAAAATTACAAACCTCGGAGAATTCAATGGGAACGAAGTAAGAATAACAGGCTGATGATAAATAATAAATAAATAAATAAATAAATAAATAAATAATAATAATAATAATAATGCAATGGTCAATGGTATTTGTGACACATTTTTAAATGTTCAGTTGACTGAGTTTCATGTTTAATGAATAAAAGAGAATAATAATAATAATAATAATAATAATAATAATAATAATAATAATAATAATAATAATAATAATAATAATAATAATAATAATAATAATATCATCTAATTTCAGAGTACGGGCATATTGACCAAAGACTCAAAACCACAAGGCAGGACAGGTAGTCCTCAACTTACAGCTGCAATTGAGCCCAAAATTTATGTTGCTAAGTGAGACGTTTGTGAGGTGAGCTTTTGCCTCCTTTTACAACTTTCCTCGCCACAGCCGTTAAGTGAATCCCTGCAGTCCGTAACATGAGTCACACGGTTGTTCAGTGACTCGGGCTTCTCCCACTGATGTTGCTTTTCAGAAGGTCGCAAAAGGGGAGCCCGTCATAAACACGAGTCAAGTTGTCAAGCATCCGAATGTAAATCAACGGGGATGCTTGCAACGGTCGGTTGTAAGTGTGAAAAATGGCCCTAAGTACTTTTTTTTCCCAGCGCCGTTGTAACTCCGGACGGTCACTAAATGAGCTGTTGTAAGTCGAGGACTACCTGCCTATTGAGCAATGACTCAAAAGCACAAAGCAGCAGCATCCTTTTTGTAATGTTGTCTATAGTACAGTTTAGAGAAAAAAACAACCTCCGTTAACCGTCAAATCATCCAAGCCAGAAAACGGACGTTTTGCAAACTGTCTGTCCAGTGCATCTGATTTATATACTATTAGGATGACAGCGAGTAAACCTCCAGGACTTCAACCCGGAAGCTGCCGGTTCAAATCCTGCTTAGGCCTTGAACTCACATCGGATTTTCTGCCCCCCCCCCCACCCCCCCCCCCCGGGAAGCCGGCAAAGCAGGAGGAAGAAAGGTGGAAGGGCAAGGATCCAAGCGTTGCCCAGAAATCCAGCAAAACCAGTCCCACCCCCCTCCCCCCCTGCCCACCCCCATTTTCT
>QLTV01002996.1:250011-261685 GCA_003457575.1 Thermophis baileyi | reverse complement strand
ACCTACAACGTCTGACAGCAAGCTGTTCCACTGGTTAATTGTCTTCACTGTTAGGAAGTTTCTCCTTAATTCCAGGTTGCTTCTCTCCTTGATGAGTTTCCATCCCTTGTTTCTTGTCATGTTTTCTGGTGCTTTGGAAAATAGATTGACCCCCTTTTTTTTGTGCAGGCTGGATAAAAATCGATGATTAAAAATAATAATAATAATAATAAAAAAATTGGATTTTTTTTTTAATTTAAATTGGAAGTGTATTCAGCATGAAATGGAGCTTAGTTATGTAGCATAAGGCTGGCTGTATATTCTGCAATATTGGGACTGCTGGTGAGTCAACAGCAGGTCAGAGGAGGAGCCGCTGCGGGACAGAGATGACAGTGGCTCTTTAGAAATCATGATTTAAATCGAGTTGCTTTAAATCAAGCCTTTTTACTAGTGATTTAAACCATGATTTAAATCTTGATTTAAATCCAATCCACCCTGTCTTTGGGGCAGCCCCTCAGATATTGGAAGGCTGCTATCATGTCACCTTAAATCCTTCTCTTTGTTAGGCTGGACATACAGGTAGTCCTCGACTGACAACAGTCCGTTTAGTGACCGTTCAGAGTTACAACGGCACTGAAAAAAGTGACTCGTGACCATTTCTCATGCTTACGACCGTTGCAGCGTCCCCAAGCTCATGTGATCCAAATTGGCAACTGATTCACATTTATGACCGTTGCAGTCTCCCGGTGTGGTATGTATGTGTCATGAGATCCCCTTGTGCGACCTTCTGATAAAGTCAGTGTGGAATCCAGATTCACGTCATAACCATGTTCCTAACGTAACAACTGCAGTGATTTGCTGAACGAGTGTGGCGAGGGAAGTCGTATAACGGAGCAAAACTCACTTAACAACAGAAATTTTGGGCTCGATCGTGGTCGTAAGTCGAGGACTACTTGCACCCAATTCCTGCAACCATTCGTCCTATATTTTAGCCTCCGGACCCCTCATCATTTTTGTTAACTCTTCTCTTCTGCGCTTGGATGAACATTCGTCCAATTTTCCCCTACTTCTTTGGGGGCATTTTGGTACCCAGATGGGGCATAGGCCACTACTTACAATGCTCTCGAGTCTATCCCTAGGAAGCTATAGTATTAGTCTTAGTATAGGTAATGGGTATAGTGATAGTAATAAATAGTAATAGCAATAGCAATAAACAGTAATAGTATAGTAATAGTATAGTATATTAATAATATAGTAATAGTAATAAATAGTAATAGTAATAAATAGTAATAGTAATAATTAGTAATAATAATAAATAGTAATAGCATAGTATAGCAATAGTATCATATAGTAGTATAGTAATAGTATAGTAATAGTATAGATAATAGGTACAGTAATAGTAATAAATAGCAATAGTAAATAGTATAGTAATAGTAATATAGTAATAGCATAGTATAGGAATAGCATAGTAGTAGTAATAATTAGTAATAGTATAGTATAGTTATATATATATAATATAGTATATAGTATACTATAGTGATATAGTAATTAGTATAGAGTAGTAATAGTATATAGTATAGTATAATATAATTTATATACTATATACTATATACTATATACTATATAATACCGGTATATACTATATACTATATACTATATACTATATAATACCGGTATATACTATATAATATATAATATATAATATATAATATATAATATATAATTTGATTGTTTGAAATATACCCGGCAGGAATCAGCAGGCACTGAAAAAACTATTTGAATCTCATGGACGGTTAGTCTTGCGTACAGTTCCATCTCATGCAATAGCTTGTAATCGCTGCTAATTAATCTACTTTTGTTTAGGAATTTTCTCCACCTAATTGCATCTCACGCGGTTGTTTGGGAGTTGCACAAAAGAAAGATTAAACGGTGGCTGGAAGGAATATGCTTTGGGTTTTTAATACAACCTTTGCAATGCTGGAAGTTATTTTAGCGAGTCAGGGTGGTAGAAATAAGGTTGGGAGATAGAAGGATTCACAAGTTCTGCCAAAATTCCTCATTCTTCAAATTCTTCTACATTGTTCATCACAATATTGAATAGTTTCATTACATTAATGGAAATATTTTGGTATCTCCCCGAAAAGTGAGGTTTGTAAAATGTCTACGGTTTGGGTGTGCATTTGGAACGATTGAAGGAAGTTCATTCTTTGATTCATTTGGTTTAGTGAGATGATATTATTATTATTATTATTATTATTATTATTATTATTATTATTATTATTATTATTATTATTATTATTATATTATTATTATTATTTTAAATGAAACTACTTCTGTTTCTCGCTCTACGCATTCTTTTAAAATTTTGGCAGCTAGTTAATATCCTGTTCTGGAAATAGCTGTAACTAACTGTGAAAACTGTAAGTTTCCTCAGACATTCTTCATTTATCTCTTTTGTTCAAGCCGAGTTCTGTGTGGTTTGAGTTTTGTTGTTCGTTTAAAAAAATCCTTTTAGAGTTTAGTCACTTTTTAAAAAAATCTTGGAAACGTTGTTATCAGATGCTCTATAAACTCCTTGCGTGGTTACTACCTTAAAAAAGGTAGGCTTTGACTTACAAGAATTCATTTAGTGACGGTTCAATATTATAAGGGCACTGGAAAAAGTGACTTATGACCATTTTTCACACTTATGACTGTTGCAGCATTCCCATGCTCATGATCAAAATTCGGCTGTATTTATGACAGTAGAAATGTCCCAAGGACATATGATCACCTTTTGCGACCTTCTGACAAGCAAAGTCAATGTGGAAGCCAGATTCACGTAATATTACTAACTTACCAACTGCAGTGATTCAGCGGTGGGTTGCTCCCGGTTTGGACCGGTTCTCCGCACACCCGCCCGGGACGCTCCGCCCACCCGCCCGGGACGCTCCGCCCACCCGCCCGAGATGCTTCTGCGCATGCGCAGAAGCGTCGCGCGCGCGCGAACCAGTAATAAAGGGTTTTAGAACCCACTAGTGTCCTGAGGTCATGTGGTCACCTTTTGCGACCTTCTGACAAGCAAAGTCAATGTGGAAGCCAGATTCACGTAATATTACTAACTTACCAACTGCAGTGATTCAGCGGTGGGTTGCTCCCGGTTTGGACCGGTTCTCCGCAACTGTGGCAAGAAAGGTTGTAAAATGGGGCAAAACCCACTTAACAAGTGTCTCACTTAGCAACAGAAATTTTGGGCTCGGTTGTGGACTGCCGGTACTTCCTCTGAATTTGAAGGCAACAAGTACATGTTTCCACAGGAATTACGTAAATACAGTACCATGAAAAATACTGATTTTCTAATAGAACATAGAATAATAGAGTTGGGAGAGCTTTGGAGGTCTTCTAGCCCTGTAGTTCTACAGTTCCTCACTTCAAAATTAAAAAAGAAAAAAATATCTGTTAAATTATCCAGTTCTTGCTTAAAATTCAAAATCCTATTTTTTTTCTTTCTTCTCTTTTCCACAATGCACTAATTTTTCAGTTAAAACCCAAATAATAATTAAATGGAAACATTTTGCCATTCAGTTGGCAAAAGGGGCATCTGAGATGGAGTAAATGTTACATCACAAAGAGTTAAATCTTTAGGATGGCAGAAAGAAAGAAGAAAGAAAGAAAGAAAGAAAGAAAGAGAGAGAGAGGGAGAGAGAGAGAAAGAAAGAAGAAAGAAAGAAAGAAAGAAAAAGAAGAAAGAAAGAAAGAAAGAAAGAAAGAAAGAAAGAAAGAAAGAAAGAAAGAAAGAAGAAAGAAAGAAGAAAAAGAAAGAAAGAAAGGACGGAAGGAAGAAGAAAGGAAGGAAGAAGAAAGAAAGAAAGAAAGAAAGAAAGAAAGAAAAAGAGAGAGATTCCCACCAACAGGAAAATAGTGTTCTCACAGGCTCTGCAAACTCAACCTTAATACAAATAAAATAATAAAAGAAAGAAAGAAAGAAAAAAAGAAAAAAAGAAGAAAAAAAAAGAAAGAAGAAAGAAAGAAAGAAGAAAAAGAAAGAAAGAAAAAGAAAGAAAGAAAGAAAAAGAAAGAAAGAAAAAGAAAGAAAGAAAAAGAAAGAAAAAGAAAGAGAAAGAAAGAGAAAGAAAGAGAAAGAAAGAAAGAAAGAGAAAGAAAGAGAAAGAAAGAAAGAGAAAGAAAAAAAGAAAGAGAAGAAAAAAAGAAAGAGAAGAAAGAGAAAGAAAAAAGAAAGAAAGAAAGAAGAAAGAAAGAGAAAAGAAAGAAGGAAGGAAGGAAGGAAGGAAGGAAGGAAGCAAATAAATGGTAATAAATCTAAGAGGTCAGTTTCCAGAAATCAAATTTAAAAAGGAGGGAATAACAATGCGTTTTTTTTACAGATAAATAAATTAAAGCTAACTGATAAATGATACAGGTCATAAAAAATAGAGATAAATAAATGAAAGATAACATGAGGAGTTCTCACAGAGGGTTGACTTACTCTCCAAAGCATCTGAGGGCAGGACAAGAAGTAATGGATGGCCCAAAGGTACTTTTTCGGGAGGCTACTGGACTTTCTTGTTCGTTCTTTGAAGACGTTTCGCTTCTCATCCAAGAAGCTTCTTCGGCTCTGACCGGATGGTGGGGAATGGAAGGACCATCCGGTCAGGGCTGAAGAAGCTTCCTTGGATGAGAAGCGAAACGTCTTCAAAGAACAAACAAGAAAGTCCAGTTGCTTCCTGAAAAAGCCCCTTTGGGACAACCATGGCCTGGATGGCTGAGAATCTCCACAGACTTTAAGTAATGGGTGGAAGATCATTAAGGAGAGAACCAACCTAAAACTAAGGAGGAATTTTTTTAACAGTGAGAGCAATAAACCAGTGGAAGGGCTTGTTTTCAGAAGTCGTGGGAGCTCCATCCCTGGAGGTTTTAAAGAAGAGATTGGACCGCCATTTGTCTGAAATGGTAGAGGGTCTCCTGCTTGAGCAGGGGGTTGGACTAGAAGACCTCCAAGGTCCCAGCCCTATGATTCTATGTTCTATGTAATTAGGAAGCTGCAGTACTGTGTGAGCTTTGGATTTTTTTTTTTTACAGGGGTAACACTCAATTTTTTTCGAGATTCAGTTTGATCTGGAGGTTAAGGACGGAAGTCCAAGTAAGGAAACCTAAATTCCTGCCTTTACTTTTGGAATTGTCAAAACCAGCTGGATGATTTTTACTGGGGGGGGGGCAGGCTAGGAAAAGATTACCACAATCCATCCACAAAAATGTTGCCAAGAAAGCTCCAATAGTCAACACACTCCCTCCCTCCCTCCCTCCCTCTCCAATCTTGTTTTTTTTTTTAAAAATGATATTCAGTCTGCATTTTTTTCCCTATTTACATAGGAAAGCAGGACAAAAATTATTAGTAAATCACATTTGCCGTCGCACAAAGTATAAAGAATATTACTGATTTTTATTCAACTAGATAAATGTATTTGTGCTTGTTTTTTTTTTAATGCATCTTTTTTGTAATCTCATGTTTGTTTTTTTTTGTTGGTTGGTTCCTGTTACAATTTTTGGGGAGTTTTCTGTTTTCACTTTTTCTTGAACAAAATATAAATTGCACTAAAAAAAGAGAGAATATCACTGTATTTTATAGCTTTAACCTTTGGTTTAAGGAAATTGACTAATGCTGACTGGTGGATGATGGATTCCAATGACACATTTTCTGATTCCCCTTGTAGGATTTGGATATTTGTTCATAACTTGCTTTTATTTTTCCGACACAGGAAATAATATACCATGTGACACTTATTTAAAAGAGAACTTCCTTTTTTATTTACACTGTTTCATTTTCTTCCTCTAATTTTTCTTCCTGGGTACGCTTTTCATTTTGCTTTCCCAAAAGAAAATTCTGAGAAAAAGATTCACTTTGCATTTAAAAACCTTTTAAAAGAAAATACATGTGTTATGAGGAGTCTTTGTGCGGTTCTTTTAATGATGAAGTTGTGATTTAAAAAAAAAAGTAATGTGTTCTGTAGAATTTTGTTCGGATAATGTCTGGGAAATTGGAGACAAGGGATAGCCCATATTATTTATTCTGAATTCTTAGGTTTTCAGACTAACATTAAATGCAATCTCTCATTATCCCAAAGGTGCTTTTTCAACTGGACTCCCCCCCCTCTCTGAAGACGTTTCGCTTCTCATCCAAGAAGCTTCTTCACTTCTGAAGAAGAACTGAAGAAATTCTTCAGTCAGAACTGAAGAAGCTTCTTGGATGAGAAGCGAAACGTCTTCAAGGAAAAACAAAGTCCAATTGCCTTTTGGAAAAAGCACTTTGTTTGGGAGCAACATGACCTGGATGACTGAGAATCTCCATAAACAATCTCGCATTGGTTCAGATTTTAATTCTGAGTCAGGATCATGCATATATTCTGGAAATGCAGAAGGCTATTTATAGCAGTCTGCCTTGTAAAAAGTTGGTGACTTTTATTTTTATTTGTGTATTGTTCTTTTCCAAGCCAGGAAGAGGCATTTGAATTCAGCATGCCATGCATAACTCTTTACAAAGGATGTGAGGACACATTCATTCTCTTTAAAAATTACAATTCAGAATTTGACATAGACCAAATGAAGTTAGGATAACTAGGGAAACAATTTGCACTAATCGTCACTGAGCCACATTTTACAGTTTAGGAAAAGTGAATCTTGGGGAAATGTCCGGTTTCTTGGAAAATAAAGAAAATTACCCAAAGGAGGGATGAAGCGAAGGAGACAGAATTCAGATTCCGGAGGGTAGAAAACATGAATCTAAGAGAGTCAGTTTGGTATAATGGTTAAGGAGCTGGCCTAGAAATAGGGAGACTGTGAGTTCTAGTCCTGCCTTAGGCATGAAAGTCAGCTGGGTGACTTTGGGCCAATCACCAGGAGACGGTGAATTCTAGTCCTCTCTTAGACATGAAAGTCAGCTGGGTGACTTTGGGCCAATCACCAGGATATTGTGAGTTCTAGTCCTTCCTTAGGCATGAAAGTTGGCTGGATGACTTTGGGCCAGTCACCAGGAGACAGTGAGTTCTAGTCCTCTCTTAGACATGAAAATCAGTTGGGTGACTTTGGGTCAGTCACCAGGAGATTGTGAGTTCTAGTCCTGCCATAGGCATGAAAGTTGTCTGAGTGATTTTGGGCCAATCACCAGGAGATGGTGAGTTCTAGTCCTGCCTTAGGCATGAAAGCCAGTTGGGTGATTGCACCAGGAGACTGTGAGTTCTAGTTCCTCCTTAGGCACAAAACCCGGCTGGATGACTTTGGACCAGTCAGCCCAAGTCATCTGACAAGGTTGTTGGGAAAATAGAACAAGGAAGCAGCATTTAGTGTGCTCGTCGCCTAGAATTACTTATAAAGTAATAAAGATAGATAAAAAATCAAATAAATAATGGGTGGGAAGCTAGGGAGAGGTTAGAAGGAAGGGACCTCGGAGTAGAGAAAAATGAACGCCTGCATTTCTGTAGCATTTAGGGGTGAAGTAGAAATGAATGGCTACAGCAGGTTTCTGAGAAGGGGTGAAGGATTAGATGATAAACCTGAATTGTTTTTATTAGGTATAATATGGGGAAAACTTGATAAGAAAAGTACCGGTATGTATTTAATATTACATGCCTTTAACAGCAGCAAGGATTATTTTAGCACAATACTGGAAAGATGAAGAAATAGTGAAGAAGATACTAGATGGTGCAGCAATGGAGAGATTGACATTGAAAATTAAGCAGAAAGAGGACGTAGAATATTATCAAGCATGGAATTTATTTTACCAATGGTTGGGAAAAAGGGATGGAGATTAAGAATGCAAATTTGTATTGTTAAGCAAATTAAATACCCAGACAACACGATTATTTATAAAGCACTAAGAAATGTGTTTCATAGAAAATCAATTAAAAAAGGAAAAGGAAAAATAGCTATGAAAACAGAGGGAAATGACATTTATGATTTAGTGACTGGTACAGCAAAAGTAGATTCAGTCCTCGACTTACAACAGTTCACTTAGTAACCATTCGAAGTTACAAGGGCACTGAAAAAAGCGACTTATGACCATTTTTCACACAACTGTTACAGCATTCCCATAGTCACGTGATCAAAATCTAGACGCTTGGCAACTGACTCATATATATGACCGTTGCAGTGTCCTGAGGGGTCATGTGGTCCCCTTTTGCGACCTTCCGACCAGCAAAGTCAATGGGGAAGCCGGATTCGCTTAACAACCGCGTTGCTAACTTAACAGCTGCAGTGATTCACTTAACAACTATGGCAAGGAAGGTCATAAAAATGGGGCAAAATCCACTTAACAAACGTTTCGCTTAGCAACAGAAATGTTGGGCTCAATTTGGGTCATAAGTTGAGGACTACCCGTATGTAACTTCAGATCAATCCAAAGAAAGGATGGGTTGCGTTTTGATTTTCAAGCTGAGCAGCGAATTGCACTAATCAATACTATAAAGTAGGTAACTCTTTGATTTTTTTTAAAAAAAATTGGTATCCTTTATCATAATGACAAGGAAAAAGAAAATTCGGGTTTCTCAAAAGAAACAGCCAAAGGACAGCTTAGATTTCTACTGTCCATACAGAGTCTTGTGGATTTCAAGAGGAAATCCATTTCCTGGATTTGTCCAGTCTTGAATAGCAAATTCAGCAGAAATAGGAAGGTGAAAAATAATGCATTTTACTGTTCTGATGCACGGCGGAAATTGATCTCATTTCTGGGAAGTCCAAAATGACAGCTTATTGGACATGATTGAAAAGACTCCAACAAAATATTTTTTGGGTACGTTTTGGCTTTGCAAGTTAGTCAGAAGTCTTCCAGAGGGACAACTTGGTTTGAATTCCATTCTGTATTCTCTTCCATTCCATTCCATTCCATTCTGTATTCTATTCTATTCCATTCCATTCCTTTCCATTCCTTATTTTTCTTTCTTTCTTTTTTTCTTTTCTTTTCTCTTCTTTTCTTTTCTTTTCTTTTGTTTCTTTTGTTTCTTTTCTTTTCTTTTCCTCTTCTCTTCTCTTCTCTTCTCTTCTCTTCTCTTCTCTCTTCTCTTCTTTTCCTCTCCTCTTCTCTCCTCTCCTCTCCTCTCCTCTCCTCTCCTCTCCTCTTCTCCCCCATCTAAGTTACCTTGAGTTTTGGGAGAAGGGAATAAAATTATCTGACCCCCAACCTGGCCCTTCAGGTCTTCCAATGGTGGTCCTGTTCTTGATTCAAGGTGGAATCAGAGATTAAACCTGGGATTGTCCTCTGCTATTTATCTTTTGCTGAAATGGAATGGCTTAGTACAGGGGGTGGGGAACGATGGCCCTTTTATGACTTGTGGACCAACTCCCAGAATTCCTGAGCCAGCATGGGAACATGGCCCTTTTATGACTTGTGGACTTCAACTCCCAGAATTCCTGAGCCAGCCATAGTGGCTCAGGAATTCTGGGAGCTGAAGTCCACAAGTGTTAAAGGGCCCATCATGATTCCCCACCTCTGGCTTAGTGGAATAACTATTTGGTTACACAACACTTTCCCCATCCTTATTAAAAGGAGACAATCTTAAGGTCTCTAACCTTGAAGCAAAGACTCACAAAAATCAGAATATTTCCGGTAGGTTAGCAGATTGAAGACACACTTGCATTAACTTCTATAAGATCTCTTTTCCTGCAAGCTTGGCCAAGCTAAATGTACTCAGCAATATATAATTGCCCAGTTGATGGGTTCAAACCTCTGTGGAAGATATGCCTAACATCTGGTTGTGTAGTGCCCCCTACTGGTCAGTAGCTAAGAAAGTATATTTTCATCTATTTATTAGTGTATAGAGAGAGGGAAAAAAAAACTTTTTTAAGGTCAGATCCTTGGTAAATCAAAGATATTTTTTCTATGCATTTAAAGGATTTAAATGATACCCCAAAAATATGGTGTAACAGCAAAAATGCACTCTGATTTACTGACATAGAAATGGACTATAGAGCAGACTTTAAATCTATAGAGATTGTTGCACAAACACTCCTCGACTTACAACAATTCATTTAGTGACCATTCGAAGTTACAGCGGCACTGAAAAAAATGACTTATGACCGTTTTTCACACTTAATGAACATTGCAGCGTCCCCAGGGTCGTGTGATCGAAATTCAGACGCTTGGCAACGGATTCGTATTTATGACGGTTGCATTGGCCCTGGAGGGGGTCACGTGATCCCCTTTGGCGACCTTCCAATGAGCAAGTCCATGGGGAAGCCGGATTCGCTTAACGACCGCGTTGCTAACCGAACAGCTGCAGCGATTCACTTAACAGCGGTGGCGAGAAAGGTCGTAAAATTGGGGCGAAGCTCGCTTAACAACAGGAATTCGGAGCTCCATTGCAGCTGTACGTCGAGGACTAGCTGTATTGGCCGCCAAAGGATCTTTACAATGAAAGTATCTAAACACATATAAGAACCTTGTCTGCAAAATGAAATTAATATGTCAATCTATATATATAAAAGCCAAATACCACTCACTCATCACAAAATCTCCAGAACTGTAAAGCCTACAAACTTGAAACTTGGCATACTTGGCATATGTTCCTCTTGGCTTCTAGGTGCTCACTAAGAAAGGATTTTTCGAAATGACCATCAAATCATTAGTATTTCTTATATAGTATTATATTAACACGCTCTGATGCTAAGGAGTTAGACGTTCTACTCACCCTCCCCACCTGAAAAGAACTCTGTTCCAACTGCCAGTTGCCTTATATTAACACGCTCTACTGCTACCCCTTTGCTAAATGGGGCGTGGGCGTGGCCAGCGCGTGACTCATCCGGCCTGCGGGCTGGGAATTTAGACATTCTACTCCCCCTCCCCACCTGAAAGGAACTCAGTTCCAACTGCCAGTTGCCTTATATTAACACGCTCTGATGCTAAGGAGTTACACATTCTACATAAATTTTCAAGCTTTAAGTGTCAATGTATCAAGCCCGATGACATAGTTTCGTAGCGAAGCACGGGTATCCAGCTACTAGTTAATATATATAAACACCAAGCCATCTGGCTCTGAGAGGTAGGATGAGCCCACCTTGGTTGCTCGAAGTTCTTTTATCAGAAAGAAAAGTTCTCTAGATGTTTGGCCTGTTGCATTGTCCAAGGGTAGATTGGACTGACCTCTTTCGCCTTCTGTTTCCATAGGAACCCCTGAAGCCATGGCTAGCCACAGTTTTGGAAACCCGACAAATAAACCTGAAAACGGCTCTTCCACAGATGGAGGAGGACACATTGAATATATCGCTTATTGCCTGATTCCGGTATTCTTCCTTATGGGGCTGTTAGGGATTTTAATTTGCCACGTGCTAAAGAAAAAAGGCTATCGGTGTACGACCGAAGCGGAGGAAGAAGATGAAAAGCTTGGGGAAAAGATAGGTAAAGAAGAGCCATTTTTTTTTAAAAAAAAAAGTTGTTTCCGTATTCATACAGGCATAGAGGAACAGTTTAGGGTTTTCCTGAGTTCTAGGTTGGTTTTCTCCTCAATGAGTTTCCATCCGTTGCTTCTTGTCCTGCCTTCAGGTGCTTTGGAGAATAGACTCATCCCTTCTTCTTTGTGACAGCTCTTTAGATATTGGAAGATTGTGATCATGTCACCCCTAGTTCTTTCTTTCTTTCTTTCTTTCTTTCTTTCTTTCTTTCTTTCTTCCTTTCTTTCTTTCTTTCTTTCTTTCTCTCTCTCTTTCTCTCTCTCTCTCTCTTTCTCTCTCT
>QLTV01002996.1:215913-235913 GCA_003457575.1 Thermophis baileyi | reverse complement strand
AAGGAAAGATTGAAGGCAAATGAGGTCCAGGCAGAAGAAGAAAATCGTGGCTCCAAAATCTAAGGGACCGGTTTGGACAAAACTCAGCAGCACTTTTTCGTGCGGCCGTCAATAAAAATAGGATCGCGAACATGATCGCCAACGTCCGATGACGGATGTGGCACAAGAAGAAGAAGAAGAAGAAGAAGAAAGCTTCTTGGACGAGAAGCAAAATGTCTTCAAAGAAAAAAACCAGAAAGTCCAGTTGCTTCTTGGAAAAAAAAAAGCACCTTTGGGATAATAAGTTCATATATGTTCCTGTGCAACCCTGAATCACCCTTGCAGGAAAGCAGGAATTGAGTGTGTTAATTTAATCCGTTTCTAGTTGCTGCAGCAAAAGGAAAAAGGAAGAAAACTTGCGGCTTTGCACCATTTTGTGCTACAGCCAGGAAATCTTTGTTGAAGAATGAAGTTATACCAGAATGAAAACTAGCTAGAATCAGCCTGATTGTTAGTTGTTGCTGAAACAGACATTTGGCGATGTTTGTTTGCAGAGAGGCAGTCTGGAATGTGGTTTAAGGAATTGTGAAGAGAAGGACCAGGGGAGACACGATAGCAGTCTTCCAATATTTGAGGGGCTGTCCCAGAGAGGAGGGGGGTCAAGCTATTTTCCAAAGGCCAGACAAGGAATAATGGATGGAAACTGAACAAGGAGAGATTCAACCTAGAAATAAGGAGAAATTTCCTGACAATGAGAACAATCAACCAATGGAACAGAAGTTGCCTTCAGAAGTTGTGGGAGCTTCATCACTGGAGGCTTTCAAGAAGAGATTGGACTGCCATTTGTCAGAAATGGTGTAGGGTCTCCTGCTTGGGCGGGGGGTTGGACTAGATGACCTACAAGGTCCCCTCCAACTCTGTTAATCTGTAATCTGAATTCGCTGATGGGATGGAAGATTTGGCTCCATACGATTTACCTGGGGTATCGCTCAGTTTAAGAATGACTTTTGATTAGTGATCTAATAGTAAGGGAACAACCGTACAGATTTCCCACTGCATACTCGGTTTATGGACGTACAGGTAGTCCTCAACTTAGAACAGTTCCTTTAGTGACCGTTCAAAGCTCCAACAGCATAGAGAAAAGCGACTTACGACTGTATTTCACACTTACGACCATTGCAGCATTTTCCCACAGTCCAGGGGTGGGTTCTGGATCCGTTTGCTCCCGGCTCACTCAGGGTTGCGCCGTGCGCGTGTGCGCACGCAGCAATAAAAAAATAGCTTCTGCACATGCGCAGAAGCAAAATCCAAGATGGCGGCTCCGACGGAACACACCGAAAGAACCGGTTCCGTGACGTCATCACCGGTTTACTAACGGTTCTAAAGAACCGGTTATAACCGGTAGGAACCCACCTCTGCCACGGTCACGTAATCAAAATTCAGACACTTGGCAACTGACTCATGTTTATGACGGTTGCCATGTCCTGGGTGTGTGTGTGTCATATGATCCCCGTTTGCAACCTTCTGACGAGCAAAGTCAACGAGGAAGCCAGATTCCCTTAACAACCGGGTTACGAACTTATCAACGGCGGTGATTCCCTTAACAACTGCGGCAAGGAAGGTGGCAAAACGGGGCAAAACTGACTTAACCAAGGTCTGGCTTAGCAATTTGGGGCTCAATTATGGTCATAATATACTTCCGTTGCCTTTAAAAGGAGATGCATTTTTGGCATCGCTTGAAATGGAAGAGCGAGCTTCCAGTTGGCATCTTTGCTGGTTGAACTGGTTGATTTCCCAGTCGCTTTGAACAGGGGTGTGCAATTGGAGTGCTAAAGAGCAGTGGTGAAATCCAATTTTTTTTACTACCGGTTCTGTGGGTGTGGCTTGGTGGGCGTGGCTTGGTGGGCATGGCAGGGGAAGGATACTGCAAAATCCCCATTCCTCCCCACTCCTGGGGGAAGGATATTGCAAAATCTCCATTCCCACTCTGGGGCCAGCCAGAGGTGGTATTTGCCGGTTCTCCGAACTACTCAAAATTTCCGCTACCGGTTCTCCAGAACCTGTCAGAACCTGCTGGATTTCACCCCTGCTAAAGAGGTACAGTCCCAGGGGTCTAATTGAAGACCTATCTTGCTTTTTACATGTGTGAGAAAAAGAGGAGAGTTTTCAGTTGAAACAGAAAGCTTGTTTTGACCTCCATCTGTGGATCTTTTTTTTTAGTTTTGAGATGAAGATAGGAAGGTCAGTAAAAATCCACTTTTAGTGTCCCAAGTGTGTAGATGTTGCAGAACACCTGTGTTAGCCTGTTACAACTTTATCCCTTTTAATAACATTTGTTAAATCTGAAAAGAGGGTACTAAGTCCCTTGCTTTTTTCTGTCCAAGTTTGCAAGATGGAATTTCAGTTTGCTGAAAATGTAGGGTTTAAAAAAAACAACAACCTGTTGTAACTTACCTGAACAAAGACTTTTTGTAATTTCCAGACTACTAATTCTTATCTTGTTTTTTTAAAAATGCAAATATCCTGATATCATTTTAATGCAAATTATCCCAAAGTCTTTCTTATATACCTCGGCTTTATACATGCAAATCATTTCCTTGCAGAAAGTTCAACATGAAATGTAAGTATCCTTAATTTAGGCTGGAAAAAAGGAAAGGGAAGGGAAGGGAGGGGAAAGGAGGGGAAGGGAAGGAGAGGGAAGGGGGAAGGGGAAAGGGAAGAGAAGGACAGGAAAGGGAAGGGAAGGGAATGGGGAAGGGGAAGAGAAGAAAAGGAAAGGAAAAGGAAAGGAAAAGGAAGAGAATGGGGAAGGGGAAGGGGAAGAGAAGGAAAGGAGAGGAAAAGAAAGGGAAGGGGAAGGAGAAAGGGAAGAGAAGGAAAGGAAAAGGAAGGGAAGGGAGGGGGGAAGAGAAGAAAAGGAAAGGAAAAGGGAAGGAAGAGNGGAAGAGAATGGGGAAGGAGAAGAGGAGGAAAGGAAAGGAAAACAAAGGGAAGGAAAGGGGAAGGGGAGGGGAAGAGAAAGAAAGGGAAGGGAAGGAAAGGGAAGGGAAAGGGAAAGGGGAAAGGGAAGAGAAGGAAAGGAGAGGAAGGGAAAGGGAAGGGGGAAGAGAAGAAAAGGAAAGGAAAAGGAAGGGAATGGGGAAGGGGAAGAGAAGGAAAGGAAAACAAAGGGAAGGAAAGGAAGGGGAAGGGGAAGGGGAAGGGGAAGGGAAAGGAAGGGAAAGGGGAAGAGAAGGAAAACAAAGGGAAGGGAAGGGGAATAGAAAGAAAGGAAAGGAAACAAAAGGAAAAGAAAAGAAAAGCAAGGATTGAAAAGAAAGTTTGACAAGTCCTCCCCTTCTGAAGATAGTGTCTGGAGACCATAGAAAGCCCCATGCAGTGTCAAAGTTTCAACATAGGCCTCCTTAAGGGCATAAGATTACTTTTGAATTATCAGTCTAGTGTTTTGGAGTTCCTGACTTGATGCTTTTGTGGCCGCCTTCTTTCCTCCCCCCCCCTCAAAAGAGAAGGAAGTGGGTGCCAAACAGGGTTTTGAGCACCAAATATTAGTCAGGGCTTACAATCACCAGCCTACTTTCCCACCACTTTGAAACAGGACACACATTAAAAGAAACCAACAATATCACATAAACCCTACCATGGGCTACATAGAATTCGTTTATTAAAAACAACCCCTCCTCCTCCAGGAATTAATGGGAAATCCCTGTTCATTCTTGGTTATATTTCCATCAAACATCTTCTCTTTGCCCTTCCGGACAATATGCGCATCCTGCAAGCCATCAAAACGTAGGTCTTAAGAACCGTCCCTTACAGAAGGATATGTTCTCACATCATGGTCAAATAAAGAGGGCTTGGCCAATGCCTTCTAGGGTAGAAGGTCGGTCCATGAACATTAGATGGGTGATGTTCATGAGAGCTCATCCCGTGGGACTGGAAAAAGTGTAGAGTGGACCCAACGACATCTACTGTCATTATATATCTTAGTCGGTCAATTCCTTTGACCAGCTATGACCATCCTGAGCCCAGACCTCCAAGTGGCTTTCTCAAGTGAAGCAACTCCTTCTTGTTAAAGTGACACGTATGATCACTACCCCGACAGCCACCTAATAGTCTTCCTCCTCCTCTTCTTCAAAAACTTCACCTGCCGTAGCGGCCTCCAGGGCTGCCAGGGCCTCTGCGACTTCTGCATCTTCTTCCAGTTCTCCGTTGACCTTGGTGAGGCCATCCCATGCAGGCTCTCCTTTCTTCCTCCCAGAGAGGATCTCGGTGGCTATTTGGTCCTCAAAAGAGAGGCCGAAAGGACTCGTCCTCCAGACCCCGTCCCCTTCATCGGACTCGCCGCATGGCGGGTTCCGGTGGTGGGCGACGGTCATGTTTTCCGTGCTTTGGTTGATTTGCACAAGATGGTTTGAGAAGTTCTTCTTCCCGACAGCCCTCGATCTCTCAGCACGATTGTCCTCGGGGAGAAAAGACGGATTATCCAACCGAAGGTCTTTGTCTCGGATCTCTGGTAGGGCACGCTGTATGGAAAAAATGGGTTCGGCGGTAGTCCGAGACCCCTCCTCCTTGCCGAGAGCATTCGAAGTTTCCAAAGTCTGCTTTGGGTAATTTTCAGGATTAAAACTCTCGAGTTTATCACCTGTTTTTGGCTGGAAAACTCTTTTGCCTGGAGGTTGAGGCTGCTGAGCAGAAAAGCTGTGCAGGTTAATCTCTTTAGGTTGGGTTTGATGAGGAGGGGCGCTGAGATTTTTGGAGGAATGGATCCCATTAACGTTACATTTTACTACGGCGTTTCCAAGTCCCTTCTCTGGAAGAGCAGGTATTCTGGAACTCCATAGAGCATCTTTGGAGTGGTGGAACCTGCTTTGGTTTGCTGCTACCGGCGTCTCGGCAATCTGGACTTCGTTTCTACGGCCCAGAATGTCACTGTTCTGTTTGCAATGAAATCTCCCTCTTTCTTCCTCATCTGATTTATAGTTATTTATCTCATTGATGTATGCGGCCGTCTGCACGTCTTGGGGATGAAAGATGTAGCTAGGGAAAAACGGAGAGTATCCAGTTATTCCATTTTTTCCTCCCCCGTTATGGAGACACCTGCTAATTTCGCCAGGATTTCTCATCTGAATTTTGAGCATTTTTACCGCGGTAGAAAAGCCCGGCGCAACTACATTGAAATCAGGGGTGGGATTCAGCCGGTTCGGGCGAACTGGTAGTTCTGATCATCAGCTGGCCCCGCCCACCCGCACCCGCCCTATCCTGTCCTTTATTTCCTTGTTTCTAGCTTGTCTGAATCGTGCATTACAGCTGATTTCCACACCTCAGCTGTTCTACTTCTACTCAGCTGACTTAGAAGGTAAGCAGCTGAGCTTTAAAAACCTCCAATTTTAGCGCTGTGCACGTGCGCGTGCAAAACGCGCGCTCACCGAACCAGTTGTTAAACCGGTTGCAGCCCACCACTGATTGAAATGGAATTAAAGTTAACTACCCATGTTCTTGATGTTGGCAACGCAACTAAAAAACCCCCATTATTTCACTGTGCTTTCACTTCTAGTTGACTGTTTAATGGTGTCCGTGGTGGGGAAACCTGATTAACACACACACACACACACACACACACACACACACACACACACACACACACACACACACACACACTTTTTCTTTTGGCAGGCCAGCCAGAATTTTGGGGTTGGGTCAGCTTGCAAAATTTATAAGTGAAAAAATTACTGGGCGAGCTAGCCATATTAATTAAACTTCTTTGATTGTAGCCCCTGCCAGAAATGATATGGAGGCTATCCTACCTTTTAAGGAAAAATCAGTAACACACACACACACACACACACACACACACACACACACACACACACACACACACACACACACACACACACACACACACTTTTTCTTTTGGCAGGCCAGCCAGAATTTTGGGGTTGGGTCAGCTTGCAAAATTTATAAGTGAAAAAATTACTGGGCGAGCTAGCCATATTAATTAAACTTCTTTGATTTTAGCCCCTGCCAGAAATGATATGGAGGCTATCCTACCTTTTAATCATTTTACAGCATTTGCACCCCATCTGGATTCTTCTTTTGTCAGTATCTGTAAAGAGAAAGGGGGAGGGGGGGGGGGAGAAACAGGCATCAGAAGCAGGGAATTTTATGCAAAATAGCAAGAGGTGGAACTTTCCAGTTTATTTTTGAAAGTGTGCTTGGATAAAATGAGTTTCCAATTATGTTTAAACATGGGAAACAGTAGGGGTGATGACATCAATCAAAATGTTACTTGCACTCCCCTCCCTCCCTCCCTCCCTCTCTTTTTCCCTTACCTTCCTTCCTTCATCCTTCTCTCCTTTCCTCCCTCCCTCCCTCACCCCCGTGCTCGCTCTTTCTCTTTCTTTCTTTCTTTCTTTCTTTCTTTCTTTCTTTCTTTCTTTCTTTCTTTCTTTCTTTCTTTCTTTCTCTCTCTCTCTCTCTCTCTCTCTCTTTTCTTCCTTTGTTTGTTCCTTCCTCCCTCCCTCACCCCCTTCTCTTTCTTTCTTTCTTTCTTTCTTTCTTTCTTTCTTTCTTTCTTTCTTTCTTTCTTTCTTTCTTTCTTTCTTTCTTTCTTTCTTCTTTCTTTCTCTTTCTTTCTCTTTCTTTCTTTTTCTCTCTCTTTCTTTCCCTCCCTCCCTCCTTTCCTTCTCTCTCTCTCTCTCTCTTTCTCTCTCTCACTCATTCTCTCATTCTTTCCTCTCTAAGATGTCGCAAGGTTAAACCAGTAGTTAAACAGCGAAGGCGTTTTCTTCCTCAACCAAACAGGATAGTATTAAAAACAGAAAGTATTTCCTTCGTTAAATATTAACTAGCGGCTTGTTTCCCTCCAAAGGGAGTTGAAACGACTTGCAAAGCTCTATCGAGAAGTGAGACAGGAGCAGAGAACCAAATCCAGGCTCCCGAGACTGCAAACATTGAGAAGTTATGCTACAGCAGAGAAATTGAAAAGATCCATCCACTTTTTCAATAGCTGTGGCTTCTGGGTCCCAAGTGCTGTGAAAAATCTAAGCCACAGACCGATCAGAAATCAGAGAGGACTGAAAAGGCCAGACAGAAGAAATGCTCAGTGAAAATGGCTTCCCTTAACCCAGCAGAATTTTAAAAACAGAAAAAGTTAAAGGCGGGTAGTCCTCGACTTACAACAGTTCATTTAGTGACCGTTCAAAAGTTACACCACCACAGGAAAAAAAAAGTGACTTATGACCATTTTTCACACTGAGGACCATTGCAGCCTCCCCGTGGTCACGTCATCAAAATTCGGACAGTTGGCAACTGACTCATATTTATGACGGTTGCAGTGACCCAGGGTCGTGGGGTCTCCTTTTGACAATCAAAGTCAATGGGGAAGCCAGATTCACTTAACGACCATGTTATTAACTGAACAACTGCCATGATCCACTTAACAACTGTGGCAAGAAAATTTGTAAAACATCATCAGTGCTAGAAGGGAGTGAGGTTGTTGGAGGAGGAGGAGGAAGAGTGTGGGGTCCTTGGTGCTCTCTGAGCTTGGTTGTTTTCTTTCAGACATTTCATCACCCAACTAGGTAACATCATCCGTGCTAAAAGGGAGTGGGACTGGAGGAGGAGGAAGTTTATGAAATGGTTGTTTTGTTTCCCCTAATAATAATAATAATAATAATAATAATAATAATAATAATGTCAACCCTGAGCTACAAATATTCTCCTTTACTAGAAGTTGATGTTGGTTGTTTTGTTTCCCCAATGTACAGATCTGCACATGGCTCGCTGCCTTGTACTGCATATACCAGGTTGCTCAGTTTCTGTCTGGGTGTTTTATCCTTGTGGTGGACAAGGATAAAACTTGCAGACGTTTCATTAACCAAACTAGGTAACATCATCAGTGCTAGTCCTGACTAGTTAGGGTAATGAAACTTCTGTAAGAAAACAACCAAGCTCAGAGAGCACCAAAGACACCTCAGTTAAAAAGTTTTTAACTGTTTTTAAATGTTTTTATTATGTTTTTTTTAAATAGTTTTTTATATTGTTGTGAGCTGCCCAGAGTCCCTTGGGAGTTGGGCGGCATACAAATTTAATAAATAATAATAATAATAATAATAATAATAATAATAATAATAATAATAATGTCAACCCTGAGCTACAAATATTCTCCTTTACTAGAAGTTGATGTTAGAGCTTGGTCGGTCTGTCTGTCTGTCTATCTGTCTGTCTGTCTGTCTGTCTCTCTCTCTCTCTCTCTCCCCCCCCTTTTGTCTTCCTCCCTCCCTCCTTATCTCTCTCTCCCTTCCTCCCTCCTTCTTTTTCCCTCTCTCTCTCCCTCTCTTTCTCCCTCCCTCATTTTCTCTCTCTCCCCTCTTCCTTCCTTCCTTCCTTCCTTCCTTCCTTCCTTCCTTCCTTCCTTCCTTCCTTCCTTCCTTCCTTCCTTCCTTCCTTCCTTCTCTTTCCCTCCCTCCCTCCCTCTCTCTCTCTCACACACACACACATTGGAAAATAACCACTACAGGTAATCCTTGACTTACAACAGTTCATTTAGTGACCATTCAAAGTTAGAACGGCACTGCAAAAAGTGACTTACGACCATTTTTCACACTTACGACCTTTGAGGCATCCCCACGATCACATGATCAAAATTCAGACGCTTGGCAACAGGTTCATACTTACGACCGTTGCGGTGTCCCAAGGTCGCGCGATCCCCTTTTGCGAACTTCTGACCAGCTAAGTCAGAATTGGGAAGCCAGTTTCACCTAACAACCATGTGACTCACTTTTATCCACTGCAGGGATTCACTTAACAACGGTGGCAAGAAAGGTCGTACAGCGGGGCAAAAGTCACCGGACAAATGTCTCCCTTAGCAACAGAAATTTTGGGCGCAATTGTGGTCATAAGTCAAGGGCTACATGCATTTATAAGGGCCATTTTAGCATACTGTTTATATGTTATAAGTTACAGGAGGTTCATGAGACAGACGGAGACATGGAAATATTTTCCATTAGTCTACTTACCAACAAATCATAGGCAGTTCCAGGACCATGATTTTAACCTCATAGGCATCTGAAATGATAGTTATGAAAGCTGGTTAGGAGACAAATCAAGATCAAGTGAGGTACTAAAACCACACTATAAAGCCTTAGTAAAACCACACCTAGAATACTGCATCCATTTTTGGTCACCACACTATAAAAAAGAGGTTGAGACTCTAGAAAGAGTGCAGAGAAGAGCAACTAGGATGATTAGGGGACTGGAGGCTAAAACATATGATGAACGGTTGCAGGAACTGGGCATGGCTAGTCTAGTGAAGAGAAGGACCAGGGGAGACACGATTGCAGTCTTCCAATAGTTGAGGGGCTACCACAGAGAGGAGGGGGTCAGGCTGTTTTCCAAAGCACCCGAAGGCCAGACAAGGAATAATGGATGGAAACTGAACAAGGAGAGATTCAACCTGGAAATAAGGAGAAATTTTCCGACAGTGAGAACAATCAACCCATGGAACAGAAGTTGCCTTCAGAAGTTGTGGGAGCTTCATCCCTGGAAGCTTTCAAGAAGAGACTGGACTGCTATCTCTCAGAAATGGTGTAGGTGCTTGGGTGGGGGGGGGGTTGGACTAGATGACCTACAAGGTCCCTTCCAACTCTGTATAATCTGTACATCAATCTACTGAAGATATATGGTTAGCCCACAAGGAGAACTCAAAAAAAAAGAAAAAAAGACCAGGGTTTATCTTTGAGAAAGACAGAACGAATAGCCTACGCCCCCAGCATTTATTGTTCAAGGAATTCTTGGATGACAATATTCTTTTGAGATTTCCTGATAATGCCAGAAGAAATACAACATCCACGGCACTTAGGAAGTATTTTAACTATTTTCAGCCAGCATATTTCTAGAGTTGCTTCTTTCAATAGCTTTGCCTGAAGTTCACTTTTGACCTACTGATCTTATCTGAAACCTGCTCTTAGAGGTGAGACAATCTTGTGCTCTCCAGATATTTATGTTATTAATGTCCATCAGCTCCGGTCAATTAGGTCAAAAATAATTTTAAAAAAATATAGGTAGTCCTCGACCTACGACCACAATTGAACATTTCCGTTGCTAAGTGAAACACGTGTTAAGTGAAGTTTGCCCCGTTTTTACGACCTTTCTGGCCACCGTTGTTCAGTGAATCCCTTCAATCGTTCAGTTAGTAACACGGTCGTTAAGCGAATCTGGCTTCCTCATTGACTTTGCTTGTCAGACGGTCGCCAAAGGGGATCGCACGACCCTGGGAAGCTGCAACGGTCATAAGTATGAACCAGTTGCCAAGCGTCCGAATTTTGATCACATGACCGTGGGGATGGTGCAACGGTTGTTAAGTGTGAAAAATGGTCACAAGTCACTTTTTTCGGTGCCGTTTGAGGGTGGCATTCACTTACCTTCCCTACGGTTTGCAAATGTGAGCGCGCACGTGTGCACACTCGCTTTGCTCGCACACGCCACCGCCACACATGCGCACGATCTCCAGCGCATGCGCTTTACACACGGGCACGCCTTCCGTGCATGCACCCAGCCTCGAAAACGTGGCTAAATAGGACGGCATTATGTCTGGGCGGGCGGGCAGGCTCACCCGCAGTCGCCGCTACTGGTTCACCCGAACCGGTCCGAACCGGCAGAATACCACCTCTGGTGCCGCTGTATCTTTGAATGGTCACTAAATGAACCTGTAATGGGAACTGTAACCCAGATAATAAAGAAAATTTTGGACTGCGCTAAAATGAACAGATTAACATTAAGATTAAAAGATAAAGAAGATTCTTTGTATTACAAGACATGAGGGAAATTTTATAGTTGGTTAGAAAATGAATAGAAAGAAAGAAGTTTGAATNNNNGGGATGTTGCAGTGGTTATAAGTGTGAAAAACAGTCGTAACTCACTTTTTTCAGAGCCATTGTAACTTTGAACGGTCATTAAATGAATTGTTGTATGTCGAAGACTACCTGTATCTGTTTTGACTTATTCCACTTCAAAAGAAAAAAAGACGAAAACAACAAAGGGAAGAAGGAGAAAGTAAGAAGAGGGGGGAAGAGAGGGAATGAGAGTTAGGAGAGAGGGTAGGAGGGGAAGTAGAGAAGAGGTGAGGAGAGAGAGGGGAAGTAGGTTAGAAGGAGAAGGGAAGGGAAGAAAAAAGGGAAAGAAGTGCTGTAAAATAGGAAAGAGGGATGGTAAAAAAGCAACCTTGAACTAAATAAAGCAATAAGATAAATATAGATCATCTCATTCTGAAGGTTCTCAAACAGTCCGCGTTAGAATAATTAGTGATTAGTTACAACTAACTAGCTAACCATTGTTAGTTGTTGGCTTATGTTTTCTAACACACACAACATCTTGGTGACTTTCTCTCTCCTGTCAATCTAGAGCAGAGTGGATTTAAAACTCTCGATATTTTTGGAGTCTGGGTCACTGCGGCTGGTGGTTGGAGATGAGAAATGTTATCTCCCTGAAAGATCTATCCAAATAAATCACCATCCAGAGCTAACCCAGATTAATTGCATGTACTGGTAGTCCTTGACTTACAACAGTTGGTTCAGCGACCGTTCAAAGTTACAAGGGCACTGAAAAATGGGACATCTGACCGTTTTTCACACTTTCTCTTTCTGCCTCTCTCATTTTCTCTCTCTCTCTCTCTCTCTTCCTCCTTCCTTCCTTCCCTCTTTCTCTCACATTGGAAAATAACCACTACAGGTAGTCTTTGGCATACAACAGTTCATTTAGTGACCATGCAAAGTTACAACAGCACTGAAAAAAAAGTGACTTATGACCGTTTTTCAGACTTACGACCTTGGCAGCGTCCTCGTGATCGCGTGATCAAAATTCAGATGCTTGGCCACCGGTTCGTACTTATGACCGTTGCTGTGTCCCAAGGTCACGTGATCCTCTTTTTACGACCTTCTGACAAGCAAAGTCAAGGAGGAAAGCCCGATTCGCTTCGAACAGCTGGGTTCCTAACTTATCATCTGCAGCGATCCACTTAACAACGGTGGCGAGAAAGGCCGTGAAATGGGGCAAAAGTCACTTAACAAACGTCTCATTTAGCCCCAGAAAGTTTGTTCTCAAGTGTGTTCTTAAGTCGAGGACTATCTGTGTTGCAAAATTGACACCACGTCGCTATTTGGGAATGTTTCCAGAGAGGAAATCTAAGGACCTCGGTTAGATATTTGTGCATTGCAGAAAAAAAAATGCAAATTAATTTCCAAAACATTGCAGGGTTCAAAAAACTCTTCCTGCTAGCAGGAAGTGAGACAGCAATAATTTCGAACACAGAACAAATAGAATATTTTTTAAAAGAATTCAAAGTAGAAAAGAGAATAACGAGAAAGATTCCTTAAAAATGATGATGGGGGAACTGAGGATGGGTACTCTAGAGATCCAACAACAAGAGACAGATGCTGTGGCAGCGGAAATATTTAGACTAAATAAAAATGGCAAAAGGAGTTACAAGATACCAGAGGAGAAGCAGGACAGATTCACCAAAAAGCTAATTAAGAGTTGAAATTTTAAAAAGGGCAAGAGATGATGGATAGGCGTAGAATACTTTTTAACACGGTGGTTATTCTAATAAGTCCGTGATGGCGAACCTCTGGCACGCGTGCCGGAAGTGGCACACAGAGTCATCTCTACGGGCACGCGGAGCCATCGCCCGTTGCTCTTCTGGATTCCGGCGCACCGGCCAGCTTGTCTTCACACACGCGGGAGTGCCAGAAACCGAAAGAGCAGCCGCCTGGTGCCCATGCGCGCGCCGGGAAGATGATCTTCCGGTTTCCGGTGCGTGCATGCACGCCGGCCACCTGGTCTTTCGGTTTCTGGCGCGCATGCACTTGTGAAGATCATCTGCTTTTCCATTTTCTGGTGCGCGCACGCGTACACTCCCGTTTCAGCACTCGGTGCCGAAAAGGTTTGCCAACACTGTAATAAGTGTTAGAAAAAAGAAGTAGAAAGTAGAAACTGGGAAAACAATATTATGTATACTGAAATATAATAGAACATATCATGATTACTACCTATAAAGAAATGTTAGAAGTTGAAAAAGTATGACTATGTATATTTAAATGGTAATATCCCTATCAGAATTGTATGCAAAATATATTGACCCAGATAGTACACGGTCCACTAAACACTTATGGATGTTAAAGAAAAAATTATAAATAAAATTATTATTTTTTAAAAACACCTCTTCCTGCTAGCAATCTGTCTTAAGTTATGCTGCTTCGGGACGAAATGTATGGCATGTAGTCTATCTGGACTACGATGACCGTTTATCTTGGTGGAAACCTGCACTCCCCATAGATATGACTGGAATATGCAGCACTGAGCCAGTTGGAAGGCAGATCAACTCTGCGGCTGCTTACCTGTCCAACTCGTTTTTTTAGGTGGGCTGGTGTCAGAAAAGTTGTGGTTTTCACCTCTAGCCTGCAACTGGGGACACACTGCTTTGATTCGTTTTGTCAACATGTTTTTGCTCTTACCACCTTCAATCCTGTGAAGGCATTAGTCAATCACCTCAAGAACTGGCCAAACGGGAAGTGGAGTCGCGGAGATAAAAAAAAAGAGTTCTCCCTTCCCCCCCCCCATCTTGTTTTGGAAATACGATTTGGAATGGGACAAAATACAAAAGAATCGAGGAAGGCTTGATAGCAATAGCACTAGCAATAGCACTTAGACTTATATACCGCTTTACAGTGCTTTACAGCCCTCTCTAAGCGGTTCACAGAGTCAGTATATTGCCCCCAACAACCTGGGTCCTCATTTTACCCACCTCGGAAGGATGGAAGGCTGAGTCAACCTTGAGCCGGTGAGATTGGAACCGCCGAACTGCAGCTAGCAGTCAGCTGAAGTAGCCTGCAGTGCTGCACTCTAACCACTGCGCCACCTCGGCTCTGATGGCTTAACACAGGTAGTCCTCAAGTTAGGACCACAATTGAGCCCAAAATTTATGTTGCTAAGTGAAACATTTGTTAAGTGAGTTTGGCCCATTTCTATCTACGGTATATCTGTAGTATGTCTGCAGCAAACCATTTGCGGGCTTTCTTGTGCATCATCTTTAGAAGAGGCTTCCTTCTGGGATGACAGCCCTGCAGACCAATTTGATGCAGTGTGCGGCGTATGGTCTGAGCATTGACAGGCTGACCCCCCACCCCTTTAACCTCTGCAGCAATGCTGGCAGCACTCATACGTCTATTTCCCAAAGCCAACCTCTGGATATGACGCTGAGCACGGGCACTCAACTTCTTTGGTCGACCATGGCGAGGCTTGTTCTGAGTGGAACATGTCCTGTAAACCGCTGTATGGTCTTGGCCACCGTGCTGCAGCTCAGTTTCAGGGTCTTGGCAATCTTCTTATAGCCTAGGCCATCTTTATGTAGAGCAACAATTCGTTTTTTTCAGATCCTCGGAGAGTTCATTGCCATGAGGTGCCATGTTGAACTTCCAGTGACCAGTATGAGAGAGTGAGAGCGATAACAACAAATTTAACACACCTGCTCCCCCTTCACACCTGAGACCTTGTACCACTAACGAGTCATATGACACCAGGGAGGGAAAACGGCTACTTGGGCCCCATTTGGACATTATCACTTAGGGGTGTACTCACTTTCGCTGCCAGCAGTTTAGACATTAATGGCTGTGTGTTGCGTTATTTTGAGAGGACAGCACATTTACACTGTTATACAAGCTGTATACTCACTACTTTACATTGTAGCCAAGTGTCATTTCTTCAGTGTTGTCACATGAAGAGCTATACTTAAATATTTACAAAATGTGAGGGGGTGTATTCACTTCTGTGATATACGGTATATCTATCTCTGTTTCTCTATATCTAACAATAAATCTACAATCTACAGTATATCAAGTCTCTCTGCTTAGACTCTACAATTTACTCAACTGTATTAGAGTCCATTTGCTTTTATTGACGTCTATGGTGAGAACTCGGAGGAGGATATATATATATATATATATATATATATTCCTAAGCAAGACCAGATAGCCCTTCAAATACTGCAACCTTGCAACTTGTTTTTTAAAATTTTATTTTAATATTTCACAGTTCAGTGCAATATATCGGTGCTATAAGACCATGCATTCCAGAATCTGAAAGGACTGGCTTCATCAAAAATAGAAGGGGTGAGGAAGACTAATTTTACAGGCTTATATCTTTGCCCTTCTAATATTTCCAGCGTGTTTTCCAGCATTTCAGTCGGAAACATTATTAAAACCATGTAAAAAGGCTAACATCGCTGTTGGAAGTAAGTCACAAAGCGAGTCAAGAGATTAACAGATCAACTGTTAACAGATCATAGAATCAAGATCAGCTGAAGTATTAGTGCTGCTTTATAAAACCCCAGTAAGGCCACACCTGGAACACTGCAACCGATTTTGGTCACCAAAAAGATGTTGAGACTTTGGAAAAAGTTCGAAAAAGAGCAACTAAGATGATCAAAGGCCTGGAGACTAAACCATAGGAAGAACGGCTGCAGGATTTAGGTTAGGCTAGTCCAGGGGTGTCAAACTAGATTTCATTAAGGGCCATGTCAGGGTTGTGTTTGACCTCGGGGGGGGGCGAGTGGGTGTGGCCGGGGTGGGCATGCCGGGGTGGGCGTGGCCAGCTCAACGTCCTGTCAGTGAAAACAGAGCCTAGGAGGGCTGCGTGCGGCCCTCCCGAGCTCCGTTTTCGCTGGCAGAGGCACCACGGGCCGGTCCTTCACTGTTTCCAAGGTGGCCCCACGGGCCACATCTAAGTACCCCGTGGGCCGCATCCGGCCCGCGAGCCTTGAGTTTGACACTCCTGGGCTAGTCTAAAGAAAATAAGAATTAGGGTTGTCCAATCTTTGGGCCATGATGGAGCAGCCTAACTCTGGGAGTCAAGCTGTTCCATTAACAGAATAACAGAGTTGGAAGGGACCTTGGAGGTCTTCTAGTCTAGCCCCCTGCTCAAGTAGGACACCCTATAGGATTTCAGACAAGTGGTTGTCTAATCTCTACTTGAAAACCACCTGTGATAGAGCTCCCACAACTTCTGGAGGCAAGCAGGATCTCTCCTTGATTGGTTTCCATCCATTGCTTCTTGATTGATTGATTGATTGATTGATTCATTCATTCATTATTTTAAATGGCCACCTCAACCAATGTTTGAAGGAAGGTAGTAAGGAGATGGATCCCCAGTAGGAATGGTGTAATCACTCTGTCCAGATATTATGTGTGAGAGAAAGAGGGTGAACAGTTCCCTGAATGTATTGTTAGATGCAGATAGTCCTCAGTCTGTCAAGATTTTATCTATACGTGTGGTACAATCAGGGGTGAAATGCTACCGGTTCGGCCCGGTACGGGCGGTTTGTCGGTATTTTGAACAGTTCTTAAAATTGAAAGAGGAGAACTTAATCCTCTGGGCAAGGGCTACATTGCATGACAGAAAGCCAACCTGGTTGAAGAGAGAGAGAGAAAAAAAAAGTAAGAACATATGCTGAAGATGCGAAACAGGAAGCGATAAGGATAAATGAAACAGGCAAAAGTTATTCGTGTAAAACTGGTCGGTGTGTTCTGAATCATTCAGGTTCTCTTTTATGAATTGGATTATCTGGTTTCCTCGGGTGCCAAGTCACGTGGAGGAAGTTAGGAGTTCTGCAAGAACATCATCTCCACCACCACCTCCCAAGCTAAAAATGTAAACACGCCAGGCCAGTCAAACTGCTCCCATACTTAATTTACCACTTGGCTCACCCTGCCTGTATTCTATTATCCTAAAGTGGATTCCTAGGGATAGTTGCTGGCTCTCTTAACTTTCTTTCAGGCAGGTGAGAACTGTATACAAGTACAGCTAGTCCTCAAACGTACGACCACAATTATTATTTATTATATTTGTATGCCGCCCAACTCCCAAAGGACTCCCAAAGGACTCAATTGAGCCCGACATTTCCGTCGCTCAGTGAGGCGTTTGTTAAGTGAGTTTTTTTGCCCCATTTTACGACTTTCCTCGTCACATTTGTTAACTGAATCGCCGCAGTCATTAAATGAGTAACTTAGTTATTAAGTCTTCACAGAAGGTTGCAAAACCTGACTTTGGGACACAGTAATGGTCATAAGTGTGAACCAGTTGCCATGCATCTGAATTTTGATCGCATGAACATAAGGAAGCTGCCAAGGTTTGTAAGTTTGAAAAATGGTCATAAGTCCCTTTTTGCAGGGCTGGTCACTAAATGAACGGTTGTAACTTACCTTACAACAGGTAGTCCTTCATTTACAACTGCAACGGAGCCCAAAAGTTCCACTGCTAAACAAGACAGTTGTTAAGTGAGTTTTGCTCCATTGTACGACCTTGCTTGCCACAGCAGTTAAGTGAATCACGGCCATTGTTAAGTTAGTAACACGGTTGTTAAGTGAATCTGGCTTCCCTATTGACTTTGCTTATCCGATGGTCACAAAAGGGGATCACGTGACCCTGGAATTATCATAAATACGAGTCGGCTGCCGAGCGCCTGAATTTTGATCACGTGACACAACGGTCGCAAGTGTGAAAAACGGTCCCATTTTTCAGTGACCGTTGTAATTTTGAAAGGTCACGAAACAAATGATTGTCCCAAAGGTGCTTTTTCCAAAGGGCAACTGGACTTCGTTTTTCCTTGAAGACGTTTCGCTTCTCATCCAAGAAGCTTCTTCACTTCTGAAGAAGAACTGAAGAAGCTTCTTCAGTCAGAACTGAAGAAGCTTCTTGGATGAGAAGCGGAAACATCTTCAAGGAAAAACGAAGTCCAGTTGCCTTTTGGAAAAAGCACCTTTGGGACAACCATGACCTGGATGAGTGAGAATCTCCGCAGACATTAAACGAACGGTTGTAAGTCAAGGACTCCCTGCACACACAATGGAAAATTACTTCTGCACCAGCAGTCCATTAGATTAGTAGCTCATCACTTCCACACCGGCAAGATCCAATCTTCAAGTCTCTCCTAAAGCAATTATTTCACACCTGCTGACCTCAAAATACTAGAGACTCCACCCACCAATTAGTGCAGGTGTGTCAAACTCAAGGCCCGCAGGCCGGATCTGGCCCGTGAGATGCTGAGATCTGGCCCACGGGGCCGCCCTGGAAACAGTGAAGAACCAGCCTGCAGTGCCTCTGCCAACACAGAGATCAGGTGGCCTGCGTGTGGCCTGCCCGGGCTGTTTTCAGCCGTGACGGCCAGCGGTGGATTTCACATTTTGTTACCACTGGTTTGCCCCCCGTGCGCACGCCTTCCGCACATGCGCCCAGCCTTTCGCACATGCGCTTTGCTTGCTCGCGTGCCTCCCGCGCATGTGCCTGGCCTAAAAAACGTGCCTAAATAGGACGGCATAGAGCCATCTATGATTTCCGCTACCAGTTCGGGCGAACCGGTCCGAACCGGCTGAATACCACCTCTGGTGACGGCCTCCTGCAGCTCTCTGCCAGCAAAAACGGAGCTTGGGGAGGCTGCGCGTGGTGTCCCCGAGCTCCGTTTTCGCTGGCAGAGGGCTGTAGGAGGCCGTAGCAGCTGAAAAGTGATGTTGAGTGACACTGAGCTGGCCACCCCTCTGTTCATGCCCCCCCCCGGCCACAGTCCCCCCCCCAGCCTCCTGAGATCAAACACATTGATGTGGCCCTCAATGAAATCGAGTTCGACACCCCTGAATTAGTGTTTTGCCCTCCAGCAGACGCAAAGAGCCCAGCCAAGGATTTTATGCAATTAATCTTTTTCTTCTGCGGGTCACAGGGTAACAAACGAAAGAAATAATAAAGAAAATTGAAATAAACGGAGGATCTCACTAACTGTAGAACCCCGTATCATACGGGAGTTCTCGAAAGCAGACCTCAGAAGTGCAGACAGTCCTCGACATACAACGGCAATTGAGCCCAAAATTTCTGTCGCTAAGCGAGACAGTTGTTCCGTGAACTTTGTCCCATTTTACGACCTTTCTTGCCAGAGTTGTTAAGTGAATCCCTGCAGTTCTTATGTTAATAACACGGTTGTTAAGTGAATCCGACTTCCCCCTTGACTTTGCTTGTCAGAAGGTCGCAAAAGGGGATCACGTGACCCCCCCGGGGATGCTACAACCATCGTAAAGATGAGTCAACTGCCAAGCAGTCTGAATTTTGATCACGTGACCACGGGCAGGCTGCCAGGGTCGTAAGTGTGAAAAATGCTTCTCAGTCCCTTTTTCAGTGCCCTTGCAACTTCGAACAGTCACTAAATGAACTGTTGTAAGCCGAGGACTACCTGTATTATTTCCTATACGTTCTCACCTCTTCCAGCTACAGTAAATAGCCTTGCCAGAAGAACCGAGACAGCCTAGACCTTCCCCTGATGAAAAAGTGAATTTTAGGAGCAAGCGTCAAATCAAAAGTTTGGCACACAAATGCATCGGGCAACTTTTATCGAGCAACTGATTTTTTCCCCGCCCCCCCCGCAAGGGAGAACAGTCCTTTCTTTGCAAAAGACGGTGTGAAAAATCATAAGGGCGTTCCAAATCGTTGTGCTATCTAGTTCTTTATGTTCCAAAACAAACTCCTTTTTTTAAAAAAAAAACTGTTTTTTTTTAATTTTTATTGCAGTTTTTCTCTTTTCATATCTCTGATACATATTTAACAGATCTGTGACATTATTCATACAACTAAAATCAATATTCAATACATTCTATACATTCTATTTCCAAATGTTCTACTCCTTTATGTACATTTCCATTTCTTATTTCTATTATCTATCCATTCATACCATTTCTCCCATACCACACTCCTTTTTTAAAGTTGTTTTTTTTTCCATCCCACCTTTATGAAGGCAGCAAGTGTATCCAATGCTCATTTAGCAGCTGTTCAAAGTTAGGGTTAGGGTAAAATCTCCATTCCCTCCCCACTCCAGGGGAAGGATACTGCAAAATCCCCATTCCCTCCCCACTCCAGGGGAAGGTTACTGCAAAATCTCCATTCCCTCCCCACTCCTGGGGGAAGGATACTGCAAAATCTCCATTCCCTCCCCACTC
>QLTV01002996.1:134542-169740 GCA_003457575.1 Thermophis baileyi | reverse complement strand
TATTCTATTCTATTCTATTCTATTCTATTCTATTCTATTCTATTCTATTCTATTCTATTCTATTCTATTCTATTCTATTCTACCCTACTCATTCTATTCTATTCCTTTCCCCTCCTCCCTCTCCTCCTCCTCCCCCTTCTCCACTCCACAAACCGTCTCTAGCACTATGATGTTACCAAGTTAGGTCATGAAACTTCTGCAAGAAAACACCCAACCTCAGAGAGTACCCCATAGTTCAACCTGAGCTACAAAAGTTCTCCTTCTCCCTTCCCCCTTCCTCCTCCTCCTCTTCCTCCCCCTACAAGCACTAATGATGTGACATAGTTGAATAATGAAACATCTGCAAGAATATAACCAAGCTCAGGCAATACCAGGGACCCCAAAGTCAGAAAGCAAGACATAGCATGTTTGTTTGTTTGTTTGTTTGTTTATTTATTTATTTATTTGTTGGGCGGTGTTTTTTGAGGACCTCAAGTCACTTTATTATATGCAGCTCTTTTAAATTGGTTTTATCGACGTTTTAAAGGTTGGGCTTAATACGGGAGCTTGAATTGTTAAGACTCATCATGAAACAGCTGGGATGTGATAAGTAAACAGTGTACAATTGTCGGGAATATACACTTAACAACCGTGTTCCTAATTTAACAACTGCAGTGATCCACTTAACAACTCTGGCAAGAAAAGTCATAAAATGAGAGTCACTTAACCCCTGTCTGACTTAGCAAATGTGGGGCACAATTGTGGTCGTAAGTCAAGGACTACCTGAACCAAGCTGATGAATGACTTTAAAATGTTGGATGAGGGAAAAAAACCTGTAAGGAAATGCACTCTACAGCTCACACTCTACAGCTCAATTAAACTAAAGCACAAACGTATTTGGTCAACTGGCACGCCTATTCTAATATCCAATTTCTCCGCTGCAAATTTCAATTTAATTAGGCAGCTGTTTCCATAGTCCTAAAAACCCCACAAGTATCTAGAGCAACATTTTCACCCTTGGACGTACATTGTTGGCCTCGCATCATTTGAGAATTCAAGACTTAATGGCTCCCAGGAGGCTGAATATATCATCTTTTAATGACCCCATAATCCTTGCGGGATGGAGTCTGGGCAACTGAATGGAGCTAGCAGAGTGTTTCATGGCCGGATGCCCTTCCTGTCGTCAATGCGGAGTTTTGTTTAGCAGATACATTCTCATTGTGCCCAGAGAGAGAAATATCTGCCTCTACCTAGGATCGAACTCACAGTCTCCTGACTCTTGAGGCAAGAGCTCTAACTCTAGGCCACCCCTACCACTCTCCCCGGAGGCTGTATATAAGATGTTGATTTCAAAAAGGAAATTGACCCTCCCGCAAATGATGTGCAAATTCCCTCCGTGATTAAGTGTAAGCTCACCCCCTGTGCAAATTTGCTCCGAGGGCTTCTGCTCCAGGGGATTTTACAAGTAGGATACTTGGAGATCTCAAATATTGGCTGACAAAACTGGAACAGGCACGTGTTTTACCTATTTCTGTTATAAAATGCACACGAGCTGGGATGGGACACCGGTGGCCTTTATTTTAAAATGGAAGACCAGCTTACACATACTGTATAAGCTGTTCACACTTGGAGACATTTAGAAATATTTTATACTTTCTGTAATTAACGGGAGGGATCCTCCATCTGAAACTCATGTACTTTATATCTTAATTGAGCTGCCCATGTCCAATTCATAGAGGGCTTTCTAGATATCTTTGGACTACAAATCCCATCGCCTCTAAGGGTTATCTGGAGAGAGCTCTAGGTTAGAAAAGGCAAGGGTAGGAGAACAGGAGGAGATGAGCTTTAAAAACAAAATATCAGAATTACATCCCTATTTTTCCTAACACCCCCCCACCCCCTCAGGCTTCAAAGTGATAAAATCTTATAAAAGCCCATCCCAAAGCAGGAAGTGAAGAGTATGATATTGTACAGAGAAGTAAGAAATTTATTACAAAGTGTAACAGTAAAGAACCCTTTAGGCAGCCAGATTTTTGTTGTTGTTGTTGTTGTTTGCTTATTTTTCAGCACTTATGCGAGCATGTCACTGGAATCCCCGAGTAATTTGGTCATCGCGTCTGTGTTTCGCGTAGGAAAGAACAGGAATGACAATAAGGCAGACACTAAATGCACCAGGATGTGCGAACGCTTGCCGTTCTGATTCCTGCAAGGATTAGAATCAGCCGGACTTTCTTAGAACACAACGGATCATAAGAGTGGTTTTTTGACGTAAAAAGAGAGAATGGAACGGGGTGGACGGTTCCTAATGCCCTTTCTGATGGAAAAATGTTATCCCTTAAGCCAGGGATTACAAACTCGATTTCATTGAGGGCCCTATCAGGGTTGTGTGTGACCTCGGGGGGCCAGGGTGAGCGTGGCCAGGGTGGGCATGGCCAGCTCGATGTCACTTGTATCGGGGGCGCCTGTGGTGGCGTGAGCACTCTGCCAGTGAAAACGGGCTCCTGAGCTCCGTTTTCGGCTGCGACGACCTCCTGCAACCCTCTGTCAGTGAAAATGGAGCTTGGGAGTGCCGCCCATGGCCCTCACAAGCTCAGTTTTTGGCTGCAATGGCCTCCTGCAACCCTCTGCCAGAAAAAACGGAGCTCGGGAGGGCTGCACCCAGCCTTCGCGAGCTCCATTTTCACTGGCAGAGGCACTGCGGGCCAGTCCTTCGCTGTTTCCAGGGTGGCTCTGCGGGCCAGCCTCTAAGCACCCCATGGGCTGGATCCGGCCCCCAGGCCTTGAGTTTGACACCTCTGCCTTAAGCACTGTACTGAAAGACATTGGGAAGGATATAGAAAACAGCACAAAATCCAGACCAAACTGCTTTCTTTACCACAGCGTCCAACCTTGGCAACTTTAAGGCTTGTGGACTTCAACTCCCAGAATCCCCCAGTCAGCCATGCTAGATCCCGTAAAGCTGGAGTATGCAATCTTGGCAACTTTAAGACTTGTGGACTTCAATTCCCAGAATCCCCCAGTCAGCCATGTTTTACACCCCTGCTTTACAGGATCTAAATAAGCAATTTTATAAAATTTGTATTTTTGCAATAGAAAACATTCGTCGACGTTTGAAAGGCTTGCAATTTGGGGTATTTTTTTAATTCAAAGACAATGTCTTCGCGATTTATGTGGCGACTTTTAGATTACTTCACCTGCTACTCTACCTGAACCAGGTAAAAGGAAAAACTAAGCAGAATGAATCAGCGCTATAGTTCACTGAGTTTAGTGACAAAAGATTTATATGAAAGGATGGCCGTGACTGAAAATCTGGGGGAATTAGTGCTATTCACTGGCTGAAAAATCCCTTTGCTGTTTTTTTTTAAACAATTATTTTGTATGTGTTTGAGTGTGTGTGTGGGGGGGTGTTTTTTTTTCTAATAGCTGCTATTTCAAATGTTTATGGAATGCATCAAACTCTTTCAGGGTGACATGTAACATCTGCTTGCACCATCAGAAGGAAAAAAAAAACCTATTATTATTTTTTTTTGCAAGTGTTATCAATTCAAAATTGCTTCTGGCCAGCTGGATTTTTTTTTAAAAAAAAATGTTTGATCTGCCCCATTCCAATATGAAATGTAGCGTCATTGCTTATTGAAAAGCCTTCTTCCCTATCCTATTTTTTAAAAAAACGGCAGAATACATCGGACGATATTGCTTGAAAGACTGTGGATCAAGCCTCACCTTCGAATATTTTCTCTTTGCCTCGTGAATTGTGTTAGTTTTTAAATCGGCTCTTTTAAAAGTGGGCTTGTGCCCCAGTACAAATGCGATATCCAGCTGTGCGGAAGGGCAACCAAACTCCATGTTCGATGTTCAGTTGCCAGCAGTGAACACTCTGCAGTCTATGGCAGAACACACTTTGTCGTAGCAATAGTTGTGTTTTTTGGTGGGGGTGGTGTCGCTGGTCTCCGCGTCCACCACAGTGATGGGGCTGTCTCTCGCAAACACCTCCGTTGATTCTCTCCAGATGCAGTCTGCGGTCGCCTTGAAGCTGTAATGGTGACACTTGGGCTTCATCACCTGACTGGCGTTGTTGAAAAAATGCCGGCTGTTGGAAGTAGCGATTTTGATTTTCAGGGTGGCATCCACGCGATCCACCACGGTGTACGTAGCGATGCTTCCGTCGTCGAAGCCCACAATAATGTTCAGGTGCCTCTGGGAAAGAGTTAGGAAAGTGGGGGTTTTGTAGAGTGAGCAAGCCCCGATGTTTTTGCCATCCGCCAACCTCATTACAATTAAGATAGACATGGCGCTGTTATCCTCATCGTCTTCCCCGCTGCGGGAACAAATGTACACCAGGTAGCGTCCGTCCTGAGACAGCTTCTGCCTCCAGATGATACCCGATGCATGGACCACTCGAAGTTTGCCGCTGTGAAGATCCAGGATGTTGATGTTCTCATCCCCACGAGAGAGAATCCCCAGTTTTCCATTGGGCGATATTTCAAAATCCTCTAACGTTTTCAAGAAACTATTAGGCAGCTGTAAACGTCTGGAGACGACTTCTTCGGTAAGACTGTAGATGTTCACGGTTTCAGCAGATGTTATAAAGACCACGATATCCGGGCAGTCTGGGATGAGCTTGATATCCACAATGGTGATGCCATCATCACAAGAAAACTTCTTGGTTATGCTACCAGTCCACAGGCTGACCACTAAGACTTTGTTCTTTGTCATCCCAACCACAAAGGTGTTCGCAGTGGTTATAAACGCGTTCTGCAAGGCCACAAGAATGTTGCACACGCGGTGTCCGGTAGACAGCCTCCAAACCCTGGATGCGTTTTGCTCACAGAGGGAGACCACAAACTGGTCGTTATGGGTTATCAACAGTTGGCATATCCTTTGCCCATTGATGCGGAAGAGATTTTCGCCGGAACCCGTTTGCCACACATACTGGCTGCATTTGTCATCAGACGTAATCATCAATTTCCCGTTGGAAGTCAGGACACAGTTTTCAACCAGGCTTTCGTGCTTAAATATCGCTTCAATGAATCCCGTGCTGAAGTTCCATTTATAGATAGCTTCGGATCCATCCAGCGTGTACATCGCTTCCCCCTTGGCAGGCAAAACCAGTCTTTGGATCGGCTTGCCAGTTTTGTCAATGTTGGACATTGCAGTGATAATATCGATGTCCCATGCCGAAAGGACCCCACTGGTGGACAAGGAGAGCAACATGTTGTGATGGTTTGACTTCATCAACCGGACAATGTTTCCTGAGATTTCTTGTAAGGTCGCCATGCACTGCCCGGTATCTCTTCTCCAAACAAAGATGGCAGAGGTATTTTCAATAGACGCAATGATGCAATCTCCGTTTTTGGATAATGCGGCCGAGACGAAGCGCTCGTTCCTTTTTGCTCTAAACTTTTCCGCCACTTTCCACATGCTCGTGTCCAGGAGGTCAATCCCGAGAGACTTGCAGATTAAAATGGCGCTTTGGTCTTCAGCAAGTTCAAGGCTAACAAATTCGCTATCCCCCCTCCTGCAATCAAAGTCATCCATTAATTGAGGGTGGGCAATTTCCTCTGTGTTCCAAATAGAAAGGGCCCCTTCGCTGTCTACCATGACCATCTCTTGAGCTGCATCTAAGACGAGAAGAAACTTGACAAACCCTCCCGAGAATTCAGAGGTCACCGTGGCTAGCTTGTCGCCGCTGCCCAAATGAAATATCGATGCTGTGTTCAGATGTTGTCCGCAGAAAGCGTACATCCCATCTCCTGAACACTGGACGCAAGTGACTTCATACCAACAGTGGAACTGATGAAGTGGCCATCCATACAGTAAATCGATCACCGTGATGTCCTTACTCGCTTCCAACCATGAGAGCGCATGGTTTACAGAAAGGGCAAATCCATTTATAAAACTTGAACTCACTCCAATTCCGCTATGCTTTGATCCTTTAATTTCCACCTCGGAGAGAAGACAAGAGTTTAGATTGTCATAAATCAAGAGCGTGTTCTTGGTGGTGGCCACCACAAGGTATTTTTCATCGCTCGTCAGTTTCATGCCCAAAATAACTGACTGAGCGGTTGTAATTTGCCTTAAGAGTTGGCGAGTCTCGATATCCCAGGTACTGATGGACCCATTTTCTAGAGCAACAATAACTATACTTGGATTGAAGGTCGGTAGGATTTCGGTCACTTGAGAGCAGCTGGAGGCCAGAGGTAGCCGTTCAGGACTATAAGTGACATCCATAGAAGAATGAAGTGGAACAATAGAACAATACTTAGGGCCATCTTTGTCACACTCTAGAAGAAGTTGTCTCAGTTTGGGCAAGGAACTGACCACCGGGAGCAGCCTTTGTTGTAATTCAGCCGAGAGGGTCCCGGGGTATTTTATCACTTTGTATTTGATGGCCCGCAGGGTGGTTGCTAGAAACTTCAGCTCTTTTTCCTGTGAGTAGTTGTAGGCCAGCTCCACATCCGAAAGGGCTTTGTCGAACTGTCCAATTTTGATCATGGTGTAAAGCCAGCTGAAGTTCATGATGACGCCGTACAAAATGTCATCGGATTTCCCGCACTTAGTCAGGTGGTGCAAAAGCTCGGTCATTTTCCGGTGGTTAATGAAAAAAATGTTGGGCTCCAAAGGGTTGCACTGGAAGACCCAAGGCTGATCGGGGGACTGCCTATCAAAATTCATGAGGTCCATCATGTGCCTCTCCTCGTTGTTCATACTCCTGCTGTCACTGTCCAGGCAGCCGTTCAGATATTGATCTTCGCCGTAAAGAGATTTCCTTCGGCCTCTGGACCAAACCCCTAAAAAATACTCTGCAATGACAGTGTGCATTTCATGCACATCTTCTTCACTGTGAAGATAAATCTTTTGGGCAATCAGTTGTAGGTGTCGATTAGCCCAAACTAAAAGGCTTACGTTTTTCACTTGTCTTTCTATCAGGTATCCCGTTAACCCTTCTTTTAGTTTGGCGATGTAGATGTAAGGTACTCTCAATGGATTGAGGTTCCTGATGCATTGACTTAGTTCCAGCATGACGGTGTTATCGAGAGCTAAAATGTCTTCCAATTCCATTTCACTCAAGCCAGTTTTGGACATTGTGATATAGCCAAGGGCTCGGGATAAAAGTTTCGGTCCACAGCTGTTCTGCAGAGACCAGAACATCTGCTCTATGCCGTCATGAACAGTGACGCAGAGGGAAGATCCGTCAACATCCTTGTGAGATCTCCAACTTCGAACTTCTCGGAAGGTTAAGTTTACAAACATCGGCAGAGTGCATTTAGAGAAAGCTTCGTTGACGTAGATTTGTTGGCCTGACGTGACTTTCCTCTTCACTTGGAGCAACTGTTGCTTGAGGACTTGACTGCACGTCTTTCTGTCCCTCGCTGTCAACTCGATGTAGTTGTCCTCGTCGTGGATAAGGCTCTTCAGTTTTTGCAGGATGCCATGTTTGTTCGGCAGCGTGGACAAGATAATTCGCACCGAACGAGGCAGGTGAACAGGAAGCCACCATAATTTCCTTGCGTCCTCGTGATCAGCCAGCTGTTCCAGAGCGTCAAAGATTAAAACCAGGGGCCGATGAAAGGAAGACTCGTTCAAAAGGTTAATGAGTAAATCTCGGAGATCGTGGGTCTTTTTTGGGTAGCTTTGCACGAGGCATCGATAGTTGATCGCTAACTGTTCACAAATGCTTTGAAGGAGAGTCCTCAGGTCTGTGCTCATCTCTGTAGATCCTATAAATCTTATGATCACCACAGGATCCGATTCCGGTCCCATCTCTTCCTTCAGCCAAGCATAAGCCTGCAAACGTAGAAGTACAAAGAGGTTAATTGTTCAAATTAGTAGACCTCATCCAGACACACAAGCAAGAAACACGGTGTCCTGACCCAGCTCTCCAAACACGACAAACCCTCTGAAGCGAACTCAAAAGATTCCTTTATTAGGAGCGCCGGCAGCCCCGGCAAAAAGTTTCTCTCTCAGGCTGACAAGTCCATCAGGCAGGAAGATGAATAGTTGTCTGCCACATCTATTCATCTCTGCCCCCTGCCTTTTATCCCCAGAGCTAGGGTCAGGCTTTGCTAGTAGCGGTGGCTCTTCCGTCCCAAGGATCAGCCCATATATTTCCACTGCTCTCCTCTCCTCTGCCTTCTGCGCATCAGGCACTGGACCCAGCTGTTCCTCCTCTTCCTCATCAGCCACCTCCAGACCTGGGGGCTGTTGACTCTCCCTCTGAGGGCTGACGGACGGCCCAGGCTCCGCCTCTGTTTCTCTCTCTGCCAGCTCCATTCCCTCTTCCCCCTCGGAGCTGTCAGGTTGATGCTGACCCTGACTACCATGCCTCCTTCTCCTCTGATTCGGCTGCTGGAAGGGCTGGTGGCCGACAGGCCACAACACACGGTAAATACAGGTAGTCCTCGACTTACAACAGTTCATTTAGTAACCGTTACAATGGCACCGAAAAAAGTGACCCATGACCACGTTTCACACTTACGACCCTTGAAGCATCCCCATGGTCACGCGATTTACGTTCAGATGATTGACAACTGACTCACATTTATGACGGTCACAGTGTCCCGGGGTCACGTGATCCCCTTTTGATCAGGTCATTGAGCCAGTGCTGTTTCCGTGGTCATGTGGCCAAATTCACCAAAATTTAGCCAAATACATAAAACAGCTAGGTTTTTGATATTTTTGTGGCCTGAAAACACCCACTTAGGATCAGATTGTTTTTATGTCATATATTTCATAATCATTTCATGGAAAACAAGTGCAAAACTAGCATTTTATACAAAATTACAGGTAGTCCTTGACTTAAAACGGTTCATTTAGTGACCGTTTAAAGTTACAAAGGCACTGAAAAAAGGGACTTATGACCATTTTTCAGAGTTATGACTGTTGCGTTCATGGTCATGTGATTTACATTCGGATGCTTGACGACTGACTCACATTTATGACAGTCGCAGTGTCACGGGGTCACGGGATCCCCTTTTGCGACCTTCTGACAAGTCATGTCAACGGGGAAGCCAGATTCACTTAACAACAGTGTGACTAACTTAACGACTGCAGTGGTTCATTTAAACAAACGTGGCAAGGAAAGTTGTAAGATGGGGCAAAACTCAGTTAACAAATTTCTCACTTAACAACAGAAATTTTGAGCTCAATTGTGGCCAGGACTACATTAAAAATAGTTGCGGGAACTGGGTATGTCCAGCGTAAGGAAGAGAAGGACTAGGAGTAATTTGATAGCAGTCTTCCAGTATCTGAGAGGCTGTCACAGAGAAGAAGGGGTGGTCCTATCCTCCAAAGTACCTGACAGCAGGACAAGAAGTAATGGATGGAAGCCTATCAAAGAGAGATCCAACTTAGAACTAGCAATAGCAATAGCACTTAGACTTACATACTGCTTTACAGCCCTCTCTAAGCGGTTTACAGAGTCAACATATTGCCCCCAACCATTTTGGGTCCTCATTTTACCCACCTCGGAAGGATGGAAGGGCTGAGTCAACCTTGAGCCTGGTGAGATTCGAACTGCCAAATTGCAGGCAGCCGGCAGTCAGCAGAAGTAGCCTGCAGTACTGCACTCTAACCACTGCGCCACCACGGCTCATAGTAAGGAGAACTAAAGAGAAATTTCCTCTTAAGGAGAACAATTAAGCCGTGGAACGGTTTGCCTCCAGAAATTATGGGTGCTCCATCACTGGAGGTTTTCAACAAGCCATTTGTCCAGAATGTTACAGTCTTCAGCTTGAGCAGAGGGTTTATTTATTTTATTTTAGCAAAATTTGTATGCCGCCCAACTCCCGAAGGACTCTGGGCGGCTGGGTTGGGCACTAGAAGACCTCCAAGGTCCCTTCCAACCAGGGGTGAAATCCAGCAGGTTCTGACAGGCTGTGGAGAACCGGTAGTGGAAATTTTGAGTACTTCGGAGAACCGGTAGTGGAAATTTTGAGTAGTTCGGAGAACCGGCAAATACCACCTCTGGCTGGCCCCAGAGTGGGGTGGGAATGGAGATTTTGCAATATCCTTCCCCCAGGAGTGGGGTGGGAATGTAGATTTTGCAATACCCTTCCCCTAGGAGTGGGGAGGGAATGGGGATTTTGCAGTATCCTTCCCCTGGAGTGGGGAGGGAATGAGGATTTTGCAATACCCTTCCCCCAAGAGTGGGGAGGGAATGGGGATTTTGCAGTATCCTTCCCGGCAGTGCCGTAAGCACCGCCATCTTGTTTTTCACTTCTGTGCATACGCAGAAGCTTTGTTTTAGCACTGCGCATACGCGAATCGCGCACCAAGCGCACGTGCGCCCGCACAGTGGACCACTGAGCGAACCGGCAGTGACAAAAACCGGAACCCACCCCTGGTTCTGACCAGTTCTGGAGAACGGGTAGCGGAAATTTTGAGTAGTTCGGAGAACCTGTAGCGGAAATTTTGAGTAGTTCGGAGAACCAGTAAATACCACCTCTGACTGACCCCGCCCCCATCTATTCTCTGCCTCCCGAGTCCCAGCTGATCGGGAGGAAATGGGGATTTTGCAGAATCCTTCCCCTGGAGTGGGGTGGGAACAGAGATTTTGCAATACCCTTCCCCCAAGAATGGGGTGGGAATGGAGATTTTGCAATACCCTTCCCCAGGAGTGGGGAGAGAATGGGGATTTTGCAGTATTCTTCTCCTGGAGTGGGGTGGGAATGGAGATTTTGCAGTATCCTTCCCTTGCCACGCCCACCAAGCCACACCCACCAAGCCACACCACGCCCACCAAGCCACGCCCACAGAACCGGTAGTAAAAAAAATTGGATTTCACCACTGCTTCCAACTCTGTTATTCCAGTATTCTAAACTGTTTTACTTTGGGGCTCTTTATTAAAAATGTTATGGTGCTTATAGCATCTTTAACTAGGATAACTTGTTGGAATGTTTTGCATCATGAATTGAGATACTACACTATAAAGATATATTATAATGGGCAATTGAATTTTTACCCGTTTTTTACCCTTATTGGAATACAATAGTATTCTTTTTAATTGGGTGAACAAAAGACTCTCATGCAACCGTGTGCTGCCTATCTTTTTAGCAATAGCGGACAACTTAATGATCTCTATGACACCCAAAGCAATTTTGCCATCATTACTTTAATAAAAAGCATATTCTATAACGCTGTAGCTTGTTATTTCCTTGAAATGTCATTCGGTCTACAGTTATATTCTTTTTCATCTCTGTTTGCTGGTTGTCTTAACCAGGGGAAAGTCATAGATGGACAATTCTAGATACTATAAAAAGGAGTACATTTCGTTAAACAGAATAGAATAGAATAGAATAACAGAGTTGGAAGGGACCTTAAGAGGTCTTCTAGTCCAACCCCCGGCTTAGGCAGGAAACCCTACACCATTTCAGACAAATGGTTATCTAATCCCTTCTTAAAAACTTCCAGTGCTGGGGTATTCACAATTTTCTGGAGGCAAGCTGTTCCACTGATTAATTGTTCTTTCAGGAAATTTCTCCTTAGTTCTAGGTTGCTTCTCTCCTTGATTAGTTTCCACCCATTGCTTCTTGTCCTGCCCTCAGGTGCTTTGGAGAATAGTTTGACTCCCTCTCCTTTGTGGCAACCCCTGAATTATTGGAAGACTACTATCATGTCTCCCCTAGTCCTTCTTTTCATTAAACTAGACATACCCAATTCCAGCAACTGTTCTTTATATGTTTTAGCCTCCAGTCCCCTAATCATCATTGCTGCTCTTCTCTGCATTTTTTTTAGAGTTTCAACATCTTTTTTACATCGTGGCGACTAAAACTGGTTGCAGTATTCCAAGTGTGGCCTTACCAAGGCCTTATAAAGTGGTATTAGCACTTCACGTGATCTTGATTCTATCCCTCTGTTTATGCAGCCTAGAACTGTGTTGGCTTTTTCGGCAGCTGCTGCACACAGCTGGCTCATGTTTAAGCGATTGTCCACTAGGACTCCAAGATCCCTCTCACAGTTACTACTATTGAGCGAGGTACCACCTATACTGTACCTGTGCATTTTGTTTTTCTTGCCTAAATGTAGAACCTTACTTTTTTCACCATTGAATTTCATATTTTTTTTTGAATTACGCTTGCTTTACAAAACCATGCTTTAAATTCAAGTTTGAGCAGTATAAATAATGGTTAGGATTATTCTAGAGGATCTTGGGCAAAGAATTGCTATGATATTAAGTTATAGCAACTCAAGCATGGAGAATATATGACCAAATGGCCTGTTGGAAACATTCTAATTTTAAAGCTAGATGTCTGAACATAAATGACTCTCTTAAGGTTGTTTTTAGGCTTTAAATCTTGAAAATTCATAAATGTATATATCATCTATGACTTGTCTTGTAATTCTACATTTGCAGAACCGTCTCCTTTAAGGAAGATCAGAACAATGTTGCTCTCTAAATAGCACGAGTGGTATTTATTTATTAATAAGTTGTGCTAAAATAGAGTTCTCAACCTATAACAATTAAAATTCATTTCAGTAAAGAGAGCAGTAAAGCATACAGGTGGTCCTTGACTTATGACCACAATTGAGCCCAACATTTATGTCGCTAAGCGAGAAATTTGTTAAGTGAGCTTTGCCCCGTTTTACAACTTTTCTTGCCACATTTGTTCAGGGAGTGGCTGCGGTCGTTAAATTAGGAACACGGCCGTTAAGTGAATCTGGCTTCCCCCATTGACTTGGCTTGTCAGAAGGTCGCAAAAGGGGATCACGTGACCCCGGGAACAATGTAACCGTCATAAATGTGAGTCAGTCATCAAGCATCCCAATGTAAAACACATCACCATGGGGACTGTGCAACGGTCATAAGTGTGAAAAATGGTCATAAGACCCTTGTTTCATTGTAACTTGGAATGGTCACTAAATGAACTGTTGTAAGTCAAGAACCACCTGTAATTTTGTATAAAGTGCTAGTTTTGCACTTATTTTCCTAGAAATGATTATGAAATAAATGATATAAAAATGATTAAAAAGATTTATCCTGCAGCCTATATAAGGAAGGTAATAAACCGGTCCAATTTGTCACCCACTGTGCATTTTTCAAAATCTTAGACCTAAATCCATCCCCGTCATCAGTTCTAGAATGATGCATTGCAGCAAGCCAAGATTTTATCAAAATGGTCATTTGCAACCTGCTATAAAAAATGCAAAGTTTGTATCACAACACTGTGACACATCTTTTGTCACCTGTCCCCACCCACCAGAAGACCAGAGTGCTGCATTTTGTGCTCTCTCTCTCTCTCTCTTTTTCTCTCTCTCTTTCTCTCTCTTTGTCTCTCTCTCTCTCTCTCTCTCTCTGTGTGTTTCTCTCTCTTTGTCTCTCTGTCTCTCTCCATGCTTCAAAACTGATTCAAAAGATAGGCAAAAGTGCCTCTTTCAGCCTCTTTGTGTGAGCCTGAAATAAAGTTGTGCCTGCTTTAAGAGTCTCATCAACTTCAATGAGTCAAATGCTTTCTCTTTTCTATAGGCAACTTCAAGAATAGGGCAACCAACAGGGGAAGTGATCTAGAGAAAGCTCTAATTACACCTTGCCATGAATAGACTTAAAATAAAACAGAGAAGTAATCTTCAATTATCCCAAAGGTGCTTTTTCAGGAGGCAACTGGACTTTCTTGTTTTTTCTTTAAAGGGGTTTCGTTTCTCGTCCAAGAAGCTTCTTCAGCTCTGACTGGATGGTAGGGAATGGAAGGATTTATACCCTTTACAGACAGCTGATCATTTGCATCCTTTTAGACAGTCATTGAGGCCACTTGGAGGTTTATATAATATAAATCCTTCCATTCCCCACCATCCAATCAGAGCTGAAGAAGCTTCTTGGATGAGAAGCAAAACCCCTTTAAAGAAAAAACAAGAAAGTCCAGTTGCCTCCTGAAAAAAGCACCTTTGGGACAACCATGACCCGAATGGCTGAGAATCTCTATAGACTTTTAGTCTTCAGTTAGGTTTAAAACAGTAGGGGGGGGGAAATCACAGGAGGGCTGTTGGATTTTACCTTCTTTGCCACCTCTGCTAATAAAAACGTTTTTCCGGTGCATGGCCCTCCATAGACGATAAGAGGATTAACGTGGCCCATTTTCTTAGGCAGGAGGTATTTACGCATGATAGTTCTGGCCTCACATCTATATTCGTAGAAGGAAGAGTAGGTTCTACACAGAGAGGAATGTTGCAGAACTTCATCATAAATCCAGTCCGTCTCTATGTCAAAATTCTGTTGGACTGTTGCTTGGATGATGTCTATCATGTCTTCGTAGAACTGTTTGCCGAGACCTTCGATGTAGTGGCTCTCCACTTCTTGGGTGTAACCGTACTTGATGTCACAATGGGTAACGGAAGTGTAGACTCTCAAATTGGACGAAGCCACAATGGTAGGTACAAATTCGTCCCTGAGTCGGATGAGTTTCTCAAGTGCTTCTGGATCTCTCAGAAACTTCCCACCTCCGTGAAGCACATCCATGTATTTCTCCATCTCGGGAGCTTTCACAAAACGTTCGATGTTGGCAATCTTCCGGATATAGCAAACGCACTTCTTTAAAAAAGCCGGGGTTTGTTTTCCTAAGGCAAAATCGAATTCATCTTCGATAGCTGAGAGGAAGAGAAAAATAAATAAATAAGAGAACATCAAGATTGTGGAGAATAAAGTGAAATCTGCTGTGTGGAATCCAAATTTACTAGGCTGTATCAAAGGTGCTTTTTTTTCAAGAGGCAATTGGACTTTCTGGGTTTTCTTTGAAGATGTTTAGCTTCTCATCCAAGAAGCTTCTTCAGCTCTGACCGGATGGTGGGGAAGTTCCTGAGGTTGGATGGGGGAATTCTGGGAGTTGAAGTCCACCCACCTTAAAGTTCCTGAGGTTGGTTGGGGAAATTCTGGGAGTTGAAGTCCATCCAACTTAAAAGTTATTGAGATTGATTGGGAAAATTCTGGGAGTTGAAGTCCACCCATCTTAAAGTTCCTGAGCTTGGCTGGGGGAATTCTGGGAGTTGAAATCCACCCATCTTAAATGTCTATGGAGATTCTCAGTCATCCAGGTCATGGTTGTCCCAAAGGTGCTTTTTTCAAGAGGCAACTGGACTTTCTTGGTTTTTGTTTGATGATGTTTCTCTTCTCATCCAAGAAGCATCTTCCGCTCTATCTGGATGGTGGGGCATGGAAGGATTTATACTCCTTGCAGACAACTGGTCATTTGCATTGTTTTTAACAAGTTATTGAGGCCACCTGGAGGTTTATCTGTGTTCTCAGGGTCACCTGAGTAGTGCAAATGGGTGTGGAGCCTTCTTGGAACTGTTGAAAGGACTGTGTTGTAGACTGGAGAAAGCTGAAGAAGCTTCCTGGATGAGAAGCAAAACGTCTTCAAAGAAAAACCAGAAAGTCCAGTTGCCTCTTGAAAAACCACCTTTGGGACAACCATGACCTGGATGACTGAGAATCTCCATAGACATTTAGCTGTACAGTACAGAGCTGAAGAAGCTTCTTGGATGAGAAGCAAAACGTCTTCAAAGAATAGCAACAAAATCCAGTTGCCTCTAGAAAAACCACCTTTGGGACAACCATGACCTGGATGACTGAGAATCTCTATAGACATTTAGGCTGTACCAAGCTCTATCAAGCTTCTCTAATTGTTTCCCCATATTCTATTCTTGGGTCCAGGAAGACAATGCCAGTTATGTTCTATACAGGTAGTCCTCGACTTACAACCGTTCATTTAGTGACCGTTCGAACTTACAACAGCACTGGAGAAAGTGACTTATGACCATTTTTCACACTTATGACCATTGCAGCATCCCCATGGTCACGTGATCAAAACTCCGATGCTTGGCAACTGATTCATATTTATGTCCTGGGGTCAGGGGATTGACCTCAGGTGACCTTCCGACAAGCGAAATCAACAGGAAAGCCCGATTCACTCAACCACCATGTTAGCAGCTTAACAACTGCAGTGATTCACTTAGCAACGGTGGCAAGAAAGGTCGTACAATGGCATCAGGGGTGGGTTCTAACTTACCTCGCTGCCGGTTCCCTTCCTCCCGCGCCGTGTGGGCGCGTGCATGCTTTGCGCGCACGTGGATGCGCAGTGCTGAAAAATTTAAAAAAAAAATCCCCCCCCCCAAAAAAGCTGAAAACAAGATGATGACGCATGTGCAGTGCCGGAAACTTGGCTTCTGTGCATGCGCAGAAGAAATTTTTTTAATTTTTTTTTCCAAAAAAACCCTTTAAAAAAAATCCAAAAAAAAGATGGCGGCGCCCACAGACTGGCACCGACCGAACTGGCTCCGTGACGTCACCATGACATCACCAGCGGGTCGCTATCGGTTCGGGCGAACCGGTCCAAACCGGGAGGAACCCACCTCTGAATGGCGCAAAACTCACTTTAACAAATGCCTGACTCGGCCACCGAAATTTGAGGCTCTTATCAGAACCAAAGAAGCTTCTTGGGATGAGAAGCGAAACGTCTTCAAAGAAAAACCAGAAAGTCTAGTGCAGTGGTTCTCAACCTTTCTAATGCCGCGACCCCCCTGCGACCCCCCCGCCGCCGCCGCGACGAAATGCTCCGGGTTCGGGCTTACCTGCGGGTCGCCGGACAGCTGATAGCGTGGAAGCAGGAGACTTCACCCAGACGCCGCCATTTGGGGTCTTTTACCCTCTGCGCATGCGCAAAGCATTCTGCGCATGCGCAGAGGATAGAACTCAAATGGCGGCGTCCGGGCTACCAGCTGTCCGGCGACCCGCAGCACGGCCGAACCGGGACCTTTTCACCCCTGCAGTGACGGTGGCAGCAAGATGGCGGGCTAACGCGCACGGCGACCCCTGTGAAATGGTCGTTCGACCCCCAAAGGGGTCGCGACCCACAGGTTGAGAACCGCTGGTCTAGTGGCCTCTTGAAAAAAAAAAAGCACCTTGGGGATGGCTTCTATTGTGGTCGTAAGCCGAGGACTACCTGTACAGTGCCTTTTCTATCTCTTCATCGTTTCAGGAGTGGGGTGAAGAGACATAATTTAGGAACAATAATCCCTGTGATGAAGAATTGCATACCATTAGTGGCTACGATCAGTGGTGGGATGCTGCCGGTTTAACAACCGGTTCGGTGATCGCGTGTGCACAGTTTTACAAATACTAACCTTCTGTGTTACCACTTGGGAGTAACACAGCTGAGGCGTGGCAATCCACTCTGCTGCGCCAATCAGCTGAGAAGACAAAGGTAAGTAAAGCACAGGGGCGGACTGACCTGATCGTCGGAGCGAAGCTATTCGCTCCCAGCTGATCGTCGGAGCTACCGGTTCATCCGAACCGGTCTGAACCGGTAGAATCCCACCCCTGGCTACGATTCAAATCAAAGGAAATTGATTTCCTTTTTTTTTTTGCACATACTTCCCTGATCAGGTGTAATCCTATCTCAGCATTTATCTGTCTACGCACTGTGTGCCTGGATTTCATGTTTACCAGAGGAAAGATATCCCTTTGCTTGACTGTGTTTCATTTTCCCCTTTTCATACAGTATCTTCACGGCTGTCTTAAACATCACCTTAATTTCTTCTGATATCTCCTGCCATTTGCTCTCACTGACAGGGTTGCAAGAGGCTTCCATCTTTAAAGCAACAAAAAGACAAAAAAGAAAAAAAAAAGGAAAAGGAAAGATCAGTGCCAGGGTTTAGACAATTGCAAAACGCAGGCTCAAAGGCACGCTAATAAAATTAACTTGGCAGGTTTTTTATGTGTTTAATTTATTAAATTTATTTGCCACCCTTCTGCTTTCGGGAAAAAAAAATCCTTCAGGAACGAGATATGCACAACTCCGAAGGAAGGAATATTTATTTTTAAGTGGGGTGCGTATAATTCAAGATAAGTGAGCCGTATTAAGATAACTGCTCTCAAGATCGATCAATCAGAATAGAGCTGGAAGGGACCTTGGAGGTCTTCTAGTCCAGCCCCCTGCTCAAGCACGAGATCCTATACCATTTCAGACAAGTCATTGTCCAGTCTTTTCTTAAAAACCTCCAGGGATGAAGCACCCACAACTTCTGACAGCTTGCTGATAGAAGTGACTAGTCCACTGTAAGATAAGTGAGCAATGTTAAGATAAGTGTTCTCCATGCAGCCAAGATAAAAGTTTGCCATTTTAATGGGGGAGCAACCAAAATAGGCACACTTTTATCTTTGCTGCTCTGTTAGTGGGAGCATAAATATTTGATAACAGGTAAGAAACTGTACGGAACATATTCAGAATAAAGGGAAACTCGTAGAGGTGAGCTATACAAAGATATGGCTGTTACAATGACTGTATGTCCTTCTCTTGTTAATGCCACTTATATACACACACCATGCACAGAGATAGCCACAAGCTAATACAGATAATTCTCGACTTACAACAGTTCATTTAGTGACCATTCAAAGTTACAACCGCACTGAAAAAAGGGACTTATGACCATTTTTTCACACTTATGACCGTTGCACCATCCCCATGGCCATTTGATTTACATTTGGATGCTTGACAACTGACTCACATTTATGACGGTTGCAGTGTCCCGGATTCATGTCATCCCCTTTTGACCAGCAAAGTCAATGAGGAAACCAGATTCACTTAACAACCGTGTCACTAATGTTATATAACCACTGCAGCGGTTCACTTAACAAATGTGGCAAGAAAAGTCGTAATATGGGGCAAAACTCACATAACAAATTAAACTCACTTAACAACATAGATTTTGGGCTCAATTGCGGTCATTAAGTGGAGGACTACCTGTATTGATTTACATCATTGTAAATGCAGGAGTGGGCCAGTATACTACTCCTTATAAGCCTGGGTGAAACCAGGCTTAATAGCAGTGACTGTGAGAGGGATCTTGGAGTCTTAGTGGACAACCAGCTAAATATGAGCCAACAGTGTGCGGCAGCAGCCAAAAAAGCCAATGCAATCTTAAGTTGCATTAACAGAGGGATACAATCAAGATCAAGTGAGGTACTAATACCACTCTATAAAGCCTTAGTAAGACCACACCTATAGTACTGCATCCAGTTTTGGTCACCACACTATAAAAAAGATGTTGAGACTCCAGGAAAAAGTGCAGAGAAGAGTAACCAAGATGATTAGGGGACTGGAGGCTAAAACATACGATGAATGGTTGCAGGAACCGGGCATGGTTAATCTAGTGAAGAGAAGGACCAGGGGAGACATGATAGCAGTCTTCCAATATTTTAGGGACTGCCACAGAGAGGAGGGGGTCAAGCTACCGTATTTTCCAAAGCACCTGAAGGCCAGACAAGGAATAATGGATGGAAACTGTTAAAGGAGAGATTCAACCTGAAAATAAGGAGAAAACTTGCTATGACCTACTCACTATGGGAGAAGAGTTATATCGAAGAATTGGTGGAATAGAATCATTAAAGAAAGGAGGGACAGAATGAAATGTAGGTGACCAAAATTAAAAGGTTTTTCAAAAATTATTTTAAATAATTAATTCGAATTGTGGGACTGACCATTCCATCTACACCAGGGGTGTCAAACTCAATTTCATTGAGGGCCACATCAGGGCTGTGGTTGACCTCGGGGGGGGGGCAGGCGGGCGTGGCCAACTGGGTGGGCATGGCCAGCTTGATGCCACTCACTGGCCATGGCCGACTGGGTGGGCGTGGCCAGCTGGGTGGGCGTGGCCAGCTTGATGCCATTCCCCAAACTGCTGACATGTTTCCTCTTCGCATCAGGTAGACCGGGCCGAAGTGATGCTGTTAGACCGGGCCGAAGTGACGCGGGCCGGCCCCTTACATTTTCCAGGATGGCCCCGCGGGCCAGATCTACCACATTGCTGGCCAGATCCGACCACATCGCGGGCTGGATCCGGGCCACAGGCCTTGAGTTTGACACCCCTGATCTACACTGCTAACTGATTTTACTGCATGCATATTTTATTCTTTTTCGGATAGGTCTAATTTTATACTATGCATGCACGAATGGAACACTCAAAAGGACACATTGTCAGTGGAAGAGGTGTCTATGTGCAGTTAAATTTCTCCAACTGAAGTCAACAATATGAAAAGGAAAGGCATATTGTCTACGCTGGGCTTCCAATGACATAGATCAGTGATGGTGAACCTTTTTTTGCTCGGGTGCCAAAAGGGCGCACGCGTGCGCGATAGCACACGTGTGTGTGCCCACACCCATAATGCAATGCCCTCCCCCGCGCATGTGTGCACAACCCCCCCATGCTGGCCCCCCGCACATGCGCGCATTCCTCACTGAAGCCTCCGGACTTCCGGTAGGCCCGCTGGGCTGTTTTTCGCCCTTTCCAGGCTTCAGGAAAGCCTCCGGAGTCTGTGGATGGCGAAAAACAGGCCCAACGGGCCTACCGGAAGTTCGTTTCCGGTAGGCCCGTTGGGTACATTTTTCACCATCCACAGGCCTCCCCCGCCCTCCAGAAGGCTGAAAATCAGCTGGCCAGCGCGCACATGCATGCTGGAGCTGACATAGGGCAATGCCTCGTGTGCCCTCAGATATGGCTCCGCGTTCCACCTGTGGCACGCGTGCCATAGGTTCGCCATCACGGACATAGATCATGCTATTTATCAAAATGTAGAGCCCAACATTTGGCAAAGGACTGAAGACGTGACCCATAAGATGAACGAGGAGAATAAAACATTTAGGCCCGGTATCAATAATCCTATCATCTAATTTTTAAATTAAAGCAAAATGAAGTAAAAAAAAAAAGGCAGAATAGAGATGCCCTTTAGTTTCTGATGCATTGCTTTGTCAAGATTGTTTCCGAATGTCATCTGCAAAAGACGATTAAACACAAATTATCTGCTGTTCCAGAAATAAATGCATCAGGTTCTAATTGCAGAAAAAGTAGGTGGGGTTGCAAAAATCACACATTTTTATTATTATTTACATTTACAGCGCAAGCCTTAAGGGAAAGCACTTGTAATATTTCAGCTTCAGAGAACAGGGTGTAAGTGCAACTGATTGTTTCGTTGGAAAAAAAAAATCCTTCAGGAACAATACGCACAAATCCGAAGGAAGGAATATTTTGTTTTAAGCGGTGTGCTTATTCAAAGTTGTTAACGTGGTGTACACGTGGGATGAAAAACGGCATTAGAAAGTAAGGGTGGGTTTCAGTAAAATATCCCGCCAAGAATAACTGAAGATCATTACAAGTCACTAGACTGGAGTGGTGCGGTGGCCTATAGGTGGAGCTCTTGCCTCACAATCAGGAGGCTGTGAGTTCGATCCTAGGTAGAGGCAGATATTTCTCTCTCTGGGCATAATGGGAATATATCTGCTGAACAAAACTCCGCATTGGCGACAGGAAGGGCATCCGGCCATTAAAACACTCTGCTAGCTCCATTCAGTTGCCCAGACTCCACCCTGCAAGGGATTATGGGGTCGTTAAATGACGATGATGATTACAAGTCACTACACTGAGATGTGGTGGCTTAGTTGTCTTCTATTCAATAAAAACAACACAATAAAAGTTTTTTTAAAAAAATATTTATTACTTTTGGAAGACTCTCAAACGATTTTGGGCAGTTTACACAGTTAAAAAGTGGGAGAAGAAAAGACAAATGATTAGCAATTAGAGAAAAGGGTATGTACACTGATTATATGGGTAGTCCTTGACTTACGACCACAATCGAGCCCCAAACATCTGTTGCTAAGTGAAACATTTGTTAAGTGAGTTTCCCCATTTTACGACCATTTCTTGCCACAGCTGTTAAGCGAATCACTGTAGTTGTTCAATTGTTGTTAAGCGAATCTGGCTTCCCCATTTGAGTTGGCTTGTCAGAAGGTCGCAAAAGGAGATCACGTAACCCCGGGACACTTCAACCGTCATAAATATGAGTCAATTGCCAAGCGTCTGAATGTTAATCACGTGACCGCGGGGATGCCACAACAGCCGTAAGTGTGAAAACTGGTCATAAGTCACTTTTTTCAGTGCCGTTGTAACTTTGAACGGTCACTAAATGAACTGCGGTTGGAGTGGTGCGGTGGCCTAGAGGTGGAGCTCTTGCCTCACAATCAGGAGGCTGTGAGTTCGATCCTAGGTAGAGGCAGATATTTTTCTTTCTGAGCACAATGAGAATATATCTGCTGAACAAAACTCCTCATTGGCGACAGGAAGGGCATCTGGCCATTAAACACTCTGCTAGCTCCATTCAGTTGCCCAGACTCCACCCCGCAAGGGATTATGGCTCATTAAAAGATGATGATGATGATGACTAAATGAACTTTGGTTAAATTGAGGTCTATCTGTATGGCAAAAACCCACCAGGGACTCAATAAACAATCTAATCCCGGGATTGGGAGCATAGCCAATTTTTCAAAGATTTGCTAAACCCTTTTTGGATAGGAGGAAATGGAATTTGAAAAAACAACAACCCAAGAGTATGGACTGGGAAATGTGTTGTGTGGCCATGTGAGTAAGCCACCATGCCAGTTCTAGGATAAAACCCTAGCGTGGGTTAGGCTTAAACCAAGAATTTCAATACTTCCCAAAATAACCTTTCTTCAAACTTGATCTTTATGTTCTGTTTTCATTTGCAAGTCTCCAGACAGCTTGTAAAAACCTTAATGTGGTCTAGTTATGCGTGAACAGACAACGCAGGTAGTCTTTGACTTACAACAGTTCACTTAGTGACTGTTCAAAGTTAACAATGGCCCTGAAAAAAGTGACTTATGACCATTAAGAGTAACCAAGAAGATTAGGGGACTGGAGGCTAAAACATATAAAGAACAGTTTCTGGAATTGGGTATGTCTAGTAGTTTAATGAAAAGAAGGACTAGGGGGGACATGATATCAGTCTTCCAATATCTCAGGGGTTGCCACAAAGGAGAGGGAGTCAAGCTATTCTCCAAAGCACCTGAGGGCAGGGCAAGAAGCAATGGGTGGAAACCAATCAAGGAGAGAAGCAACCTAGAACTAAGGAGAAATTTCCTGACAGTGAGAACAATTCATTAGTGAAACAGCTTGCCTCCAGAAGTTGTGAAAACTCCAACACTGGAAGTTTTTAAGAAGAGATTGGACAACCATTGGTCTGAAATGGTATAGGGTTTCCTGCCTGGGCAGGGGGTTGGACTTGAAGACCTCCAAGGTCCCTTCCAACTCCGTTATTCTCTTCTATTTTTCACACTTATGACCATCGCATCACCCCCATGGCCATGTGATTTACATTCGAAGGCTTGGCTGACTTGTATTTATGACGGTAGCACTGTCCCGTGCTCACGTGACCACCTTCTACGACCTTCTGACAAGCCAAGTCAACGGGGAAGCCAGATTCGCTTAACAACCCGTGTTTCCTAATTTAACAACTGCAGCAATTCACTTCTCAAACGTGGCAAGAAAAGTCATAAAATGGGGCAAAACTCTCTGAACAAATTTCGCGCTTAGCAACATAACTTCTGGGCTCCATTGTGGTTGTACGTTGAAGACTACCTGCATTAGAATATGAGTGTGTTGTGTGCACGTACCATAGTTTATTGTACTTAAGAAGAAAAATGTACATTTCTAGTCACTTTCCCATAGAAAAATTCAACTCCGAATCTAGGGGGTGTACACTACTTTTCCTGCCCCATCTGTTTCCTTTCTGAATATTGTCTCCATGGCAACCATCAGCAGGGAGGGACATGGTTTTGCATGAACTCTTAATGATGGAAAGTATCCATGACAACTCTCCCATGCTGTTATTTCCTCCTCATCTCTCCCCCCCAGGTCTGATAATTGAAGGACTTCTAAACATAAAACCAGAAACTTGGATGGGCAGTTGAAGGAATGAGTAGTTTCACTAAGCGAAGTATGTCCAGCCCAGTGGTGAAATCCAATTTTTTTTACTACCGGTTCTGTGGGCGTGGCTTGGTGGGTGTGGTGTGGCTTGGTGGGCGTGGCTTGGTGGGCATGGCAGGGGAAGGATACTGCAAAATCCCCATTCCCTCCCCACTCCAGGGGAAGGATACTGCAAAATCTCCATTCCCACCCCACTCCAGGGGAAGGATACTGCAAAATCCCCATTCCCTCCCCACTCCTGGGGGAAGGATATTGCAAAATCTCCATTCCCACCCCACTCTGGGGCCAGCCAGAGGTGGTATTTGCCGGTTTTCCGAAGTACTCAAAATTTCCGCTACCGGTTCTCCAGAACCTGTCAGAACCTGCTGGATTTCACCCCTGGTGCAGCCTATTGAAGAGAAGGATTAGGGAGGACATGATGATGTTCTTCCATTACTTGTGGGGCAGTTGACTTATTCTCCAAAGCACCAGAGGACAGGTCAAGAAGTAATGGGTGGACCCTTGTTAAGGAGAGAACCAACCTAGAACTAAGGAGAAATTTCCTGGCGGTGAGAACAATTAATCAGTGGAATGGCTTGCCTCCAGAAATTGTAGGTGCTCCATCACTGGAGGTTTTCAAAAACAGAATGGGACAACTCGCCATGGCCAAATCGCCATGGCCATCTCACCACAGTTAATTCACCACAGCCATTTCATCGTGGCCAACCAACCCCGGCCATCTCGCTATGGCCCTCTTGTAGTGGCCAACTCGCCGTGAGACAACTTCAGGGGTGGGTTTCACTTACCTTCCCCACCGGTTCGCATTGCGACGTTTTGCACGCACGCGCTCCCTCCGCTTGCGCACGTGTTCCCTCGGGCAATTTGGCTTCCGCACATGCTCAGTAGCTTCAATCAGCCCGAAACACAGCTGAGGAGCTGATCAGCTGTGCTTTGGGCGAAGGAATAAAGGTCAGTATAAACGCAGGGGCGGGCGGGAGGGCCCTTTTTCAAGCGGCAGAACAGGAAAAACCTTCCACACAGTAAAACAAATTCACTAAAAATTCCCAAAAAAAGATGGCGGCGCCCACGGACTGGCACCGACAGAACCGGATCCGTGATGTCACCAGCGGGTCTCTAACGGTTCGGGCGATCCAGTCCGAACCGGGAGGAACTCACCCCTGGACAGCTTGCCAGGGCCAACTCACCATAGGATAACTAGCTGTGGATAATTCCACACAGGATAACTCAAAGCACTAACTGTTATCTACCTGTGTTTCTTTGACCTTATGTCCATTGTCAAAAATGGAAATGTCGAAGGAACACTGGCGAATAACATTAATCGTCTTGAGTTATCCCACATGGAATTGTCCGTGGCGAGCTTGTCCTGTGGCAAGTTGGCTGCGGCGAGATGGCTGTGGTGAGATGGCGACGGCAGGTTGGCCATGGAACAATGGCTGCGCTGAGTTGGTCGTGATGAGATGGCTATGGCGAGTTGATCGTAGCGAGATGGCCGTGGCGAGTTGGTCGTGGTGAGTTGTCATAGACCCTTTCAAAAATATTTGACTGGGCTGGTATAAGGTCTCCTGCCTTAAGCAGGAGGTTGGATTAGAAGACCTTTGAGGTTCCTTCCAGCCCTAGAATTCTATGAGTGGGAATTTAGATCTGAAAAAGTGTAAATTCTCTTGGATGCATGCCTGAGTTTCTAGGAAGTCTTAAGATTTAGCCAGGAACTTCCTAGATCCTTTCTGATAACCCGATGCTTTAGTGAACCTTAGCTAAACCAGGTCAACCCAATTACAAGCCATCTACTCTTGCATCAGTGGAAAACTACAGCAGGAAAAACTATTTTCTTCCTTGTAGTTGACCAAACATCTACACGATTTCACCTGAAGAGGTATTCAGTTTGAAATACAAAGATGGTTGTCGGCAGATGATATTAAAATCACTTTTTCAGTGAGCTCAATCACCCCTTGCATGTATTGGTCTTCAGAAAGCAATCTAAGTAAAGAAATCTGAATAGATCTGAGATTATATTGTATCCAAACTCCATAACTGAAGAGTGGGACAATTTATTCCTATAATGACCAATTCTTCTCCTGATTGTCAAGAACAGGGGTCAGCAACCTTAAACACTCAAAGAGCCACAAAGGTCCTAACTGGAAGACCCCCGTTCAATTCTGGAGCCGACCGGAAGTCCGGTTCCCGCACCATAGAGTCTCCTCCTAGCATGGCATCCTTTTTCCTCTGCTGACCGGAAAGCAGGTTCCCCCACCATAGAGTCTCCTCCTAGCACGGCATCCTTTTTCCTCTACCTGTCCTAACCAAAAGCCCTATCAATTGTGGAGCTGACTGGTGACAGGGAGCCACCGGAGAGGGATGAAAGAGCCACATGCGGCTCCAGAGCCGCAGGTTGCCGACCCCTGGTCAAGAAGAAGCTTGAGTAGAATTGGTTCTATTTCTGTCTGCATTATGGGCCCTTGCCTGCTTAGAAGTGGATTATCACAAACTATTTATTACATTTAACAGTTGATTGGCATACATCTCCATAAACCAGTGCAGCTTTTGAACATTTTATGTATTTTAGATATACCCATAGCATTGTACAAGAAAGAAGGGCAGAATCTGGGGGCGGAGTGAAAAGAGGGATCAGCCTATAATCCCTACATAGCCACAAGTGAACTAAGTCTAATTCCTCTTGAATTCCTTTGACCCTTATCCTTTGACCTTTGAGAAGATTCCTGTTCATAGGTATGAATAGCAATAAATCAGTTTAATTGGAGCTTCATGTGTGGACCTGATCTTTCATGCCTGACAAGCATTGTCCTGATTATTTAATAGAAGGAGAAAGAGAAAAATAGAGAGAGAAGGAGAGAAAAATAAATACGGGAAAGGGGTGTGAAAGTTAGGATAGATTAGCATGGAATCTATGCTTTGCATTTGAGCTACAAAAATGTAAGACCTTGATTTCACTTAAACAATCTTGATTTCCTGAAGCATTTTCTGTCTATCGGGGTTCCTACTTAGAGGAAGAACACATGTGCAGCTTTATGTATGAAGATGCTCACCTTGTAGACACTGTGGTCTCTAGGGGGGCTACATCATTTGAGTGACACTGACAAGGAGCGAAGCATAAAACAGAGTGCTCACACATTCAGCAATCTGGACAATGTAACTCACGAATTAGGTTTATATTTACTGTAATGGATATCAGTGTGCCATGACTTCAACAAAGGTATCTTGGGAACTTTGGTGAGGACCGCTGAGATTTTGAGGTCAGATGTTTTTTTAGGTTTCTCAGAGAACTACAATTCTCAGAAGAAACGTCAGGCGCGAAAGACCAGGTCCACAAGCAAAGATCCAATTAAGCTGATTTATTGCTAAACAGCCTGTGATCGACCTTGACTATGTGTCAGATTGGTCAAACAATTGGCAATTCCAAATCTCAACCAACAAATGTTCTGTCTTACACATTGGCAAAAAAAAATCAGAACACCAAATACAAGCTGGGCGGATATGAACTTGTAGACGACTCTCACTCTGTCAAGGACTTGGAGTTCTCATCTCAAACGATCTAAGTGCCAGAGCTCACTGTAACAGCATTGCCAAAAAGGCATTAAGAGTTGTCAACCTAATCTTGCTAGCTTCTTCTCCGGTAATATTGTACTGCAAACTAGGGCATACAAAACCTTTGCTAGACCAATTCTCGAATACAGCTCGTCTGCCTGGAATCCGCACTGTATATCGGACATTAACACAATTGAGCGAGTCCAGAGGTATTTCACAAGAAGAGTACTCCACTCCTCTGCTCGCAATAAAATACCTTACGCCACCAGGCTTGAAATTTTGGGCTTGGACAACCCAGAACTACGCCACCTACGGTCCGACCTAAACGTAGCACACAAAATTATCCGCTACAACGTACTACCTGTTAATGACTACTTCTGCTTCAACCGCAATAATACACAAGCACACAATAGATACAAACTCAAGGTAAACCGCTCCAAACTCGATTGCAGAAAATACGACTTCAGTAATAGAGTGGTCAATGCCTGGAATGCACTACCTGACTCTGTTGTTACATCCCATAACTTTAACTTTAGACTGTCTACTGTTGACCTCACCCCATTCCTAAGAGGTCTGTAAGGGGCGTGCATAAGTGCACCAGCATGCCTACTGTCCCTGTCCTACTGTCTCCATTTTTCGTACCCATTTACTATGCTCATATTTATGTTTATACTATACCTGTTATCTTGTACATGTTTGACAAACTAAATAAATAAATAAATAAATAAAATTTTACACACACACACACACACACACACACACACACACACACACACACACACACACACACACACACACAGAGTAACGGTGAGCAACCAGTTGGGAGTTAAGTAAGAATCAACAGAATTCAAGGGGATGTTGGACTTAATCTGCTTGTGGCTACGTAGGGATTCTAGGCTAATCCCTCTTTTGACTCCGCCCTCAGATTCCACCGTCCCTTGCCCTGCAAAAAGAGACATGTCCTAAATCAGGGGTGTCAAACTCAAGGCCTGGGGGTCGGATGCGACCCGCGGGGTGCTTAGACCTGGCCCAGGGGGCTGCCCTGGAAACAGCGAAGGACCAGTCTGCGGTGCCTCTGCCAGCGAAAACGGAGCTCACGAGAGTCGCGCGCGGCTCTCCTGAGCTCCATTTTGACTGGCAGAGGGTTGCAAGAGGCCGTCCCAGCCAAAAACGGAGCTCAGGAGCCTGTTTTCGCTGGCAGAGTGCTCGGGCCACCACAGGCGCCGCCTGACACAAGTGATGTCATGCTGGCCATGCCCCCCCCGGCCGTGCCCCCCCTGGCCGTGCCCCCCCTGAGGTGTCCTAAATCAACACCATGTGAAGAAGATTTACCACATTGGGATTGCTCTTCAGAATGTCAGCTTTCGGTCTGAGGTAATAAGTTGGGGGCACCGCGTTCTCATCCCGGCAATAGCACTCTTCCAAAATCTTGGTTTCCAGCTTGGCTTCAATAGCGGCATCCAGAATCATTTCGAATTCTGAGGATTCCACTTCCCCCGGGATCCGGATACTTCCGTATTTTTCTCCCAAAAGACCCTGTTGCGCACACAACACAGAACAACGTTCAGGAACAATGCTGACGACATCTGTATATATATATATATATATATATAAAAGCCAAATACCACTCACGCATCATCACGAAATCTCCAGAATTGTAAAGCCTACAAACTTGAAACTTGGCACGTATGTTCCTCTTGGCTTCTAGGTGCTCGCTAAGAAAGGATGTTTCGAAATGACCATCAGATCATTAGTTATTTCTTATATTATTATTATTAACATGCTCTGATGCTACGCTAAACCGGGCGTGGGCGTGGCCAGCGCGTGACTCATCCGGCCTGCGGGCTGGGAGTTTAGACATTCTACTCCCCCTCCCCACCTGAAGAGAACTCTGTTCCAACTGCCAGTTGCCTTATATTAACACGCTCTGATGCTAAGGAGTTACACATTCTACATGAATTTTCAAGCTTTAAGTGTCAATGTATGAAGCCCGATCGTAACTACTCATTAATTTTCAAGCTTTAACTGTCAATTTATCAAGCCCCATCACATAGTTTCGTAGCGCAGCATGGGTATCCAGCTACTAGTTGTCCGTAAAAGCTTAGACAACCACTTTCTTTGTTCCAAGAGGTTAATAGGCCCAATGACAAAACAAGAACAAATTGAAACAGTACAAACTTCATCTTCGAAGTCTGTAGAGAAATGGGGACTATGCCCCATAAAACACAGCTATTGGGGAGAATGAGTGTGAGAGATACAAGTAGACTTCGACTTATGACCGCAATTGAGCCCAAAATTTCTGTCGTTAAGTGAGACATTTGTTAAGTGAGCTTTGCCCCATTTTACAACCTTTCTTGTCACAGTTGTTAAGTGAATCACTGCAGTTACGTTAGTAACACGGTTGTTAAGTGAATCTGGCTTCCCCATGGACTTTGCTTGTGAGAAGGTCGCAAAAGGGGATCACCTGATCTGGGACACTGCAACCGTCATAAATACGGGTCAGTTGCCATGCGTCGGAATTTTGATCACATAACCATGGGATGCTGCAATGGTCGTAAGTGTGAAAAACAGTCACGAGTCAGATTTAACAGATTAACAGAGTTGGAAGGGACCTTGTAAGTCATCTAGTCCAACCCCCCGCCCAAGCAGGAGACCCTACTTTTTTCAGGGCCGTTGTAACTTTGAACGGTCACTAAATGAACGTAAGTCGAGGATTATTTGTATTCTACAGCAAAATTTATTTTCAACCGATTTTATCCTCCTTTCAATTTCTAATTGATGGATGTAAGTCAAAGAGAATTAACTCTTTCTTTTCCAAGCTGCCAGTTGTAATGCAAAGGAACAGAAAGTAGCATTAATGTCTCCGTTGTTTGCAATAGATCTTAATATTCCCACCTAACACATCCTAATTGAAAGCAATGTGTACATTAAGCACTATGTACAATAACATATTCCTGGGCCTGGAAAACTAGCTTGTGAGATTCAGCCAGCAGATGGCATTATTTCACCTAATAATTTGATTTTTTTTTTTTTAAAAAAACCCGCTGTATTTACAGTAACAGAAAATTAGAATATATGATTATTTATACCAGCAGGTGTGAGACCTAACATGTTGAACAGCTGTTTGGACCAATAATTACATACCCTTATACGTTCTTAATATGACCATCTGACTTATGGACGTGAAAAAAATGATTTCTTTTTTTACAAGTTGGTGACCCAGTGGTGAAATCCAATTTTTTTTTTACTACCGGTTCTCTGGGCGTGGCTTAGTGGGCGTGGTGTGGCTTGGTGGGCGTTGCAGGGGAAGGATACCGCAAAATCTCCATTCCCATCCAATTCCTGGGGGAAGGATACTGCAAAATCTCCATTCCCACCCCACTCCTGGGGGAAGGATATTGCAAAATCCCCATTCCCTCCCCACTCCTGGGGGAAGGATACTGCAAAATCCCCATTCCCTCCCCACTCCTGGGGAAAGGATATTGCAAAATCCCCATTCCCTCCCCACTCCTGGGGGAAGGATATTGCAAAATCCCCATTCCCTCCCCACTAGGGCCAGCCAGAGGTGGTATTTGCCGGTTCTCCGAACTGCTCAAAATTTCCGCTACCAGTTCTCCAGAACCTGTCAGAACCTGCTGGATTTCACCCCTGTTGTCACCTATGAAGCCCATTTTTTCTTCCAGATGAAATCAAATATAGGGCAAAAGACAAAAACATTAACTTGTCCAGGGCCTCATATTTGAGCAAGCATCTGAACCCAAATTCCAATGTATTACCTTTTGACATAACTCTGAATTACATCTCTCAAAATTACATTGAGCAACGACACAGAATGGCCAACGATTATATTTGTTTTTTTAAAAATAATTAAAAAAAACACCTTTTTAACAACGTTCACTTTTGAAAATATAAAAAATTCATTAGCCAAATGTGGCAAGTAATTAGAGTTAGCTGTGAATAAATAGGACGATCTTGAACCCCTCGTCTTAATATTCAATCTACCTTTGGTGATTTATTTTATTCCCAAACATTTAAGTGGGAGGAAAACTTTATTAGAACAGTATCTAGTGTGACATTTAGCACTTTATAAATAGAGCTGAGTGTTTTACAGAAATCCGATTCGGCAGGTTTCAGGTTTTGAAGATTTTTCTCTTTTTTACATTTGGACCTAAAAAACAGTTTGGTTATGTATTCAGTGGTGGGATTCAGCCGGTTCGGCCGAACCAGTAGTTAAATTGCTGGGTGGCCCCTCCCCTCCCCGTCCCTTCCAGGAGTCCCCACGTGCCCCATTTTGGCTCCCAAGTAAGTTCAGAAAGGCCTCCTAGGCCCAAAACGGGACGTGGGGGGGGGTGCAGCACCCCCCCCGGTGGCCCATTTTTGCTCCCAGGAGGCTTCAGGGAGGCCTCCTAGGCCCAAAATGGGGCGCGAGGGGGGCGGCGCATCCCCCCGTGGCCCATTTTTGCTCCCAGGGGGGTGCAGGAGGCTGAGTGCTGCCTGTCACACCCCTGGCCATGCCCACCATGGCCACGCCCACCCAGCCGGTCATTAGAGCAGAGAACCTGTTGTTAAATTATTTGAATCCCACCACTAAATTCTTTGAAGTGATGTGCATAGCTAAATTGTACAGTAATTGCATAGCTAAAAGTCTGTAGAGATTCTCTGTCTCTCAGGTCATGGTTGTCCCTAAGGTGCTTTTTCAGTGAAGGGACACAGGGCAGAAAACACCCCACAGAAAGCACAGCTCCACAACGTGGTCCTCTCAGCAGTTCCAAGAAGGCTCCACACCCATTTGCACTACTCGGGTGATCCTGAGGACACAGACAAACCTCCAAGGGGCCTCAACGACTCTCTAAACGAACGCAAATGACCAGCCGTCTGCAAGGAATATAAATCCTTCCATTCCACACCATCCGGTCAGAGCTGAAGAAGCTTCTGGGATGAGAAGTTGAAACGTCTTCAAAGAAAAACAAGGAAGTCTAGTTGCCTCCTGAAAAAGCACCTTTGGGACTGATGACCTCATGAGCATTCTTCACGGTAAGAGTTTTTCAATGGTCTTAATTGATTGCTAATTGTCTTGCGATTAAATCTAGTTTGCTCTCATGTCCCACTCACTTCAGCATGAAGACACATCGCAAATTATGCTTAAGAGGCTTGTTACCATCATAATATCAGTTCAGTCAGAGCTGAAGAAGCTTCTTGGATGAGAAGTGAAACTTCTTCAAGCAAAACCAAGAAAGTCCAGTTGCCTCTTGAAAAAGCACCTTTGGCACAACCATGACCTGGATGACTGAGAATCTCCATAGACAGTTCATGTATACTTCAACATGCTGGCTAGGGAATTCTGGAGGTTGAAATCCACATAACATGAAGTTATCAAAGTTCTCCTGCCTTCAGATGTTATGGAGAATGAATCAATGCCCTCTTCTCTGAGGCAGCCCTTCAAGTATTGGGAGATGCTGAAGGGTCTGCCCTTCATTACACTAAACATCCTATTTCCCTCAGCCATTCATTATATGATGTGGTTTCCAGACCTTCTAACATCCATGTAGTTCTTCTCTGCACTCTTATTAGGGCCTCAGTATCTTTTTTGTATTGTATTGTGGTAACCAAACTGGAAACAGTTTTCCAAATGTGACCTCACTAGTGTACTGTACAGTGCAGGGGTGGGTTCCAGTTTTCGTCGCTGCCGGTTCGCTCAGTGGTGCACCACGCAGGTGCGGGGGTGCTTTGCGCGCGCTTTGCGCACGCTTTGCACATGCGCAGTGCTAAAACAAAGCTTCTGTGCATGCGCAGAAGCGAAAAACAAGATGGCGCCGCCTATGGCGCCGCTGAAAGAACTGGCTCGGGGGCGTGGCCAGGCTGCCGTTACTGCCGGTTCGGAGAACCAGTCCCTATTTTTACTACCGGTTCTATAGTACCGGTCCGAACTGGCAGGAACCCACCTCTGGTACAGTGGTATTATCACTTCTCATGATCACTCTATAAAGCCTTAGTAAGACCACACCTATAGTACTGCATCCAGTTTTGGTCACCTCAAAGAATCTCTGCAATTGCTCTGTGGCACCCATCTTGTCTTCAGACATTCTGCAACATACGATGAACGGTTGCTGGAATTGGGTATGTCTAGTCTGATGAAAAGAAGGACCAGGGGAGACATGATAGCAGTCTTCCAATATTTGAGGGGCTGCCACAGAGAGGAGGGGGTCAAGCTATTTTCCAAGGCCCCCGAAGGCCAGACAAGGAATAATGGATGGAAACTGAACAAGGAGAGATTCAACCTGGAAATAAGGATAAATTTTCTGACAGTGAGAGCAATCAACCAATGGAACAGAAGTTGCCTTCGGAAGTTGTGGGAGCTTCATTACTTTTAAGAAGAGACTGGGCTGCCCTGTGGCAAAAATGGTGTAGGGTCTCCTGCTTGGGCGGAGGGTTGGACTAGATGACCTACAGTACAAGATCCCTTCCAACTCTGTTAATCTGTTAATCCGATGCAATCCTTCTGTTTATGCAGCTGAGAAACTGCGTTGGCTCTTCTGACAGATGCAGTATACACTTAGGTTACTATTCACTTACAAGCAGTGGAAGTAATTTCTCCCTCAGAGGTTTATTTAACTTAGCATCTAGTATCACTTTTCTAGCAGTATGCTCCTTCAATAGTACGCTATGAATTTTAAATAAAACTTTTATTGTATTAAATTAACCCCTCCTGTATTATGGAACAGGGTGTTTGGAGAAAGGAAAGCCTGCACAATGCTTTATTAATTGTTCCTCAGTGTTCTTGGACAATGGCAATAGCTACAGTTCCTTCCTCATCTTGTCTGGCTGCACACTTTTTCTTAAAGAAAAGGAATTTCTTGCTTTTAACCTTATCCAAAATGTCAGATACAGCGAACAATCTAAAACACAAAAGAGGCAATTTTACACCCTAGCAAAGACTTAAGATTCTCTGAATGTGAATAGTTTTAAAACTATTCTCTGGGAATTCAGTCTGCATTATAAAATCGCAATGCTTTTAAAATCTAAAATGTGATTAGAAAATTGTTAGAAATGAGCTACATTCAAATATGTTGGCAAAACCAGCAATTAGGAGCAAATGGAATGTCTGCATAAAAGAGAAACTGCCAACAGAAACAAAGATAACCACATTCCTTCTATTAGGAGTAAAAGCATAGGGAACATTTTATGGTTGCAAATCTGAAAAAAAAAATATAGAGAGACATTTTCAATGAATTGACTGAGGAGCATATATTTTAATTGCCCTGGATGTGATATTTCTGCTGAAAGTTCAAAAGACAAGATAGATTTTCAACTTTATAGAAAGAATTATTTTGTGGAACTGTCTGTCTGAAACATCTTGGTTCTCTCTGAGCTTGGTGCTTTTCTTGCAGACGTTTCATTACCCAACTAGGTAACACCATCAGTGCTAGAAGGGAGTGGGGTTTGTGGAGAGGAGAAGGAGGAGGACTGTGGAATCCTTGGTTCTCTCTGAGCTTGGTAGTTTTCTTGCAGACATTTCATTGCCCAACTAGGTAACGCCATCAGTGTTCTGATGAGTGGGCCAGCATTGAATATTATATAATAATATAATATTATTCTGCAACCCAACAAGACAGACACAGACTTCAGAGGATAATTAGAACTGCAGAAAAAAACAATTGCTACCAACCTGCCTTCCATTGAGGACCTGTATACTGCACGAGTCAAAAAGAGGGCTCTGAAAATATTTACAGACCCCTCACATCCTGGACATAAACTGTTTCAACTCGTACCCTCAAAACGACGCTATAGAACACTGCACACCAGAACAACTAGACACAAGAACGGTTTTTCCCCGAACGCCATCACGCTGCTAAACAAATAATTCCCTCAACACTGTCAAACTATTTACAAAGTCTGCACTATTATTAATCTTC
>QLTV01002996.1:114170-129908 GCA_003457575.1 Thermophis baileyi | reverse complement strand
GTAGTATATATATAAGTGCTATTGCCCTTCCTTCCTCCCTCTTTTCTTTTTTCCTTCCTTCCTGCCTTTCTTTCTCTTTCCTTTTCCTTCCTTCCTTTCTCTCTCTCCTTCCTTCCTTCCTTCTTTCCCTCCCTCCCTCCCATGGTGGTGCAGGGATTAGAATGCAGTATTACAGGCTGACTCTGCCCACTGCCAGGAGTTCGATCCTGACCGGCTCAAGGTTGACTCAGCCTTCCATCCTTCCGAGGTCGGTAAAAGATTGTTGAGGGCAAGAGGCTGACTCTGTAAAGTCGAGGACATTTAAAGGAGAAAAAAAAATCGAATGAAGCAATCATTAGGCCAAGATAGTTGATGCAGATAGTCCTCAACTTAGGACTTCAATTGAGCCCAAAATTTCGGTTATTAAACGAGACATTTGTTAAGTGAGCTTTGCCCCATTTTACGACCTTTCTTGCAGCAGATGTTAAGCGAATCACTGCAGTTGTTAAGCTAGCAACACGGTTTTTAAGTGAATCTGGCTTCCCCATGGACTCTGCTTGTCCAAAGGTGGCAAAAGGTGATCACATAACTTTGGGACAAAGTAACGGTCATAAGTATGAACCAGTTGCCAAGCATCTGAATTTTGATCACGGGATCATGGGGATGCTACAAAGGTTGTAACTGAAAAACGGTCATAAGTCACTTTTCCCCAGTGACGTCGTAACTTTGAATGGTCACTAAATGAACTGTTGTAAGTCGGGGCCTGCCTGTATTTTGGGGTTCCGTGCTGTCTTTTTTAATTGTGGGGTTTTAAGAGACTACTTTAGACGTTTGGACGCAATGTGAGAGTAACCCAAAAGGTTTTTAGGGTGTAGGAACTAGTGCTACTTATGCTACCCTAGCTTAATCGCATTAAAGTGCCTGCATTGTGTTATCATTTGTTTGGTGCTCACAATGTCCTAATAAATGAGTCACGAAAGGAAACATTTCAGTTAGGAATAGGTTTGAAACACGTACAACAAGCCTTCTGTCACTTCTGTAATGTTTTAACAGGTTAATTCTATATATGTCCGCTGAGAAAAAAAAAAAAGAAAAGAAAGAAAGCTCTTACTGAATTGAATGGAACTTGCTCCAAGATGTAATAGGCATTGCGTTACCATCTAAAAGCTTGAAAAATGATATTAGCAACTGGGTGCATTCGGGGGAGTAGGTAGGGATAAAGATGCCTAAAGCAATGCTTAGGCCACTGGAATCTTGGTGGAGTTGGACTCAAGGCCTGCGGGCCGCACACGGCCCTCCCGAGCTCCATTTTCACTGGCAGAGGGTTGCAGGAGGCCGTTGCAGCCGAAAATGGAACAGGCGCCCCCAACACGAGTGACGTTGGGCTGGCCACGTCCACGCCCGCCCTGGCCACACCCATCCCCCCTCAGGTCAAACACAACCCTGATGCGGCCCTCGATGAAATCGAGTTTGACACCCCTGACTTAGTGCTATTAAAGGCCAGGTGTTTTTCTCTGTGTAGTCTTAACACGTGATGCTCATTTCCGTTTCCTAGTCAAGGGAACCAGCACTGTCTGAAAATACTTTTGTGGTCATGTAGCTGGCATGACTGTATGCCGAGGTGCATGGAATGCTTCCCACCGAAGTGGTACCTATTTATCTACTCGCATTCGCATGCCTTCAAACTACTAGTTGGGCAGGAGCTGAGGCAAGGAACAGGAGCTCACCCCATCACGCAGTGCTCGGGTCTTGAACAGCCAACTTTCTGGTTGACAAGCCCAGAGTCTTAACCGCTCAACCACTGCACCTCCAAGGCCAAGTTGATGTATAATAAATCCGCCCTTATCCATGTTTAGCCATGGGGCTGTCAGCCTGCTCTCTTGTAACCAAGGTCTGGATTAGCCTGGGATGGGGTTGACTCTTCTCAGAGTTGTTTCTATCTGGGTTCATGTGTGGCATCAACTTCACCAGGGTAGGTGGGTAGAGGCGGCAGCCCAGAAGCTTTGATCGTGAGGTCTTTGGTGCTCCCTGAGCTTGGTGGTTTTCTTGCAGATGTTTCATTACCCAACTAGGTAGCATCATCAGTGCTACTTAGTTGTGGTGGTAGCACTGGTGTTACCTTGGTGTTTTCTTGTTTCTGTACAAATGTTTTCCTCTGTCACTATTGGTGGGAGTGTTCTAGATGGTTCTTTAATCAGGCTGTTGCTTATTGTTTGTTTGTCTGACTTGCCACAGAGCTTGAAAGCTGTTGGGAGTCTGGAGAGGGAGAAGTAGGTTCAACCCTAGCAAAACTATGGCTGTGGCTACTTGACCTCCTAGTCCTCAGGACGTTCCATCTGGTGTAGTCCCAAATCAACCACAACCCACGTAGTAACTCACTGCCGGTTCCCAGCGTACAGATATATAAATCTATTGTAGGGAGGCCATAACTGAGCAGACAAAATTATGAAAAGGTTTAACGGTGTGATGCCTAAATGCTTTTCTCTTATATCATTTGCTGAGACCTGCTGATATCATCTACATCGTGACTATATGAATTTTATAGCTTTCCACAAACAAACAAACAAACAAACAAACAAACAAACAAACAAACAAAGCCGTGTGCTGCAGCTGCCAAAAAAGCCAACACAGTTCTAGGCTGCATTAACAGAGGGATAGAATCAAGATCACGTGAAGTGTTAATACCGCTTTATAATGCCTTGGTAAGGCCACACTTGGAATACTGCATCCAGTTTTGGTCGCCACGATGTAAAAAAGATGTGGAGACTCTAGAAAGAGTGCAGAGAAGAGCAACAAAGATGATTAGGGGACTCGAGGATAAAACATATAAAGAACGGTTGCTGGAACTGGATATGTCTAATCTTATGAAAAGAAGGACTAGGGGCAGGGGTGGGTTCTAACTTACCTCACCGCCGGTTTGCTTCCTCCCGCGCTGTGTGGCTGCGTGCGCATTGCATGCCACGTGGCTGCACCATGAGCGGCCACGCATGCGCAGTGCCGAAAACTCGGCTTCTGCGCATACGCAGAAGCAAAACAAGCAAATTTTTTTTTAAAAAAAGCCAAAAACAAGATGGCGGCACATGCACAGTGCTGAAAACTCGGCTTCTGCACATGTGCAGAAGCAAAAACCAGCAAAAAATTCCAATTTTTTTTAAAAAAAAAATTCCAAAAAAAAGATGGCAGCATTCACGGACCGGCACCGACAGAACCGGCTCTGTGATGTCACCACCAGTTTACTACCGGTTCTATAGAACTGGTGCGAACTGGGAGGAACCCACCTCTGACTAGGCGTGACATGATAGCAGTGTTCCAATATCTCAGGGGTTGACACAAACAAGAGGGAGTCAAGCTATTCTCCAAAGCACCTGGGGTAGAACAAGAAGCAATGGGTGGAAACTAATCAAGGAGAGAAGCAACTTAGAACTAAGGAGAAATTTCCTGACCATTAGAACAATTAATCAGTGGAATAACTTGCCTCCAGAAGTTGTAAATATTCCAACACTAGAAGTTTTTAAGAAAAGATTGGATAACCATTTATCTGAAATGGTATATGGTTTCCTGGCTAAGCAGGGGGTTGGACTAGAAGAGCTCCAAGTTCCGTTCCCACTCTGTTATTCTATTCTATTCTATTCTATTCTAAATCCTGGGAGTTATTCTTTTGGGGAAAAAAAAATGAGTAAAGATCTCTTCCAGTCTTGCAAAAATGGTGGTTTCAAGAATTCCCTGAGGAAAAGACTGTGATTTAATCCAGTTTGGCAGTAGCCGCTAAAACCTTGTTAAGGTTTAGGGGGGAAAAATGTCAAGCAAAGATACGGAATCTCTGCTATCAATTCTGAAAGATAGAAAGATAGAAATAGAAAAGCTCTATTAGAAAATTCTAATAGAAAGCTCATACTGGCTACTGCGTATAAAGAAAATCTATACAAGATGTTCTATAGGTGGCATTTCCCACCTACAAGATTAGCTAAAATGAGCCCGAACTCTTCACCAATGTGTTGGAAATGTAAAACAATGCCAGGGACTTTTTATCATATGTGGTGGGAATGCCCAAAAGCTCGTGATTTTTGGTATCAGATAAAACAATGGTTGGAAGAGATGTCAACGCAAAAGATAGAGTTAAAACCTGAACTCTTTTTACTGGGTATTACTAAGGATAAATATGACAAGGGAACAACATATTTCATGTTACATATCTTGACAGCTGCAAGACTGGCTTTTGCACAAAAGTGGAAAAATAAAGAAACCCACTCAGAAGAAGAGGTACTAAACAAAATATTGTCTTGTGCTGAAATGGACAGGTTGACGCTGGAACTCAAAGATAAGAGCGAATCGGAATACTATGAAATCTGGGATAAATTGTACCACTGGTGGGAGTCGAGGAGGAATGTTGGGATTATGGATTAGTGACAAGTTGGAAGTGTAGAAATTTTTATGTCAGTATTCTGTGACAAAAGGGAATGGATTTGGCATTGATGTAATCTTCACAGATGAAAGAAATTTTGTGTATGAATAGTGAAGTTTGTACATAGTTACATAGCGATAACGGAATTGTATTTGTTGGAAGGTATAACTTGACGAAAATGTTTAAACCGGGAAAGTCACACCATGTCCAATGTTTTTAATTGTATTATTAATAAAAAACTTTTTAAAAATTAAAAAAAAAAAGGTTAATGGCAACCGTACCTCTAACTGCAGTTTTATCCTAGGTATCAATTTATCTTTAAACCGAGCTATTTCTGTAAAAAAAAAAACAACTCTAAAAAACCAGTATTTAACACGAGGATTTGCTTTCTGAAACTCAAAAAACCAATTGACCTTTAAAATAAAATAAAATAAAAATAAAAGAACTTACAAAAGAAAGACCAGCCTTTAGCATAAGCTGGCATATTGTTGTCCTACTTCTGATTTTTCGTGTGCCAGGCGTAATCACATCATGGCAATTCAATATTTTTGACCACTGAACTGAAGTGATTTGATGCCTGATTGAGTGTGCGCACAAATTGCTGCATAAAAAGAAAACATATCCCAATTACTCCTCTCATCCCTCTTCTCCCCCACAGTTGTGTGTCAAATTATGCAAAAACGGCCTGTTTTGTACATAAGCTGTCAATATTGCTCCTCTTAGCCTTGGATGAGATTGGAATCAGAAGTCTTTGTTGCTAAAATTGTGATGATTTGACGCCTGTAGACAGATTGGCACGCATAACTGACCTGGGCTAAACCTTAAACACAGCCTGAGACTTGGTGAATAATCAGAATAATAGCAATATCACACCACACGCAGCTCTACAAATGGGCATCACAAGAGCAATAAGACACCACTGTTAAGTTAAAGGGCGATTCCGATTCGAAGGTGAGAACAAAACGGTGGAGCGAGCCAGACAAAAATGGATCAAACAATATATGGCATATAATTATCCTTGGCTGTGAAATCTTCTGAAGATGCTGCACAGCTGTTTTGTTTTGTGAGGCTACAGAAATGCCACTGGTGGTGCTTGTCAGCCGCCGGCCCCTCCAGCAGCTGAATCAGAGGAGGAGGAGGAGGCGTGGGAGTCAGGGTCAGCATCAAGGCAACCTGAGAGCTCCGAGGGGGAAGAGGGAATGGAGCTGTCAGAGAGACAGAGAGAGAGGCGGAGCCTGGGCCGTCCGTCAGCCCTCAGATGGAGAGTCAACAGCCCCCAGGTCTGGAGGTGGCTGATGAGGAAGAGGAGGAACAGCTGGGTCCAGTGCCTGACGCGCGGATGCGCAGAAGGCAGAGGAGAGGAGAGCAATGGAAATCTATGGGCCGATCCTTGGGACAGAAAAGCCACTGCTGCTAGCAAAGCCCCACCCTAGCTCTGGGGATAAAAGGCAGGGGGCGGAGATGAATAGATGTGGCAGACAACTATTCATCTCCCTGCCGGACAGACTTGTTAGCCTGCGTTGAAAGAGAAACTTTTTGCCGGGGCTGCCAGCACTCCCAATTAAAGGAATCTTTTGAGTTCACTTCAGGTGTAAGACAACTATTCATCTTCCTGACGGCCGGACTTGTTAGCCTGCGAGATAAACTAATTTTGAGTTCACTTCAGAGGGTTTGTCGTGTTTGAGGAGCTGGGTCAGAACAGCCCCCTAGACATAATACCAGACAGTATCTTCCTGCTGTGATGGTGATTTTCCAAGTTAGTGCCATGGAGACAGCAGCCAAAACACAACACTCTTGGTCACATATTGATTAGGTGAATGTTGTCAAATGAATGTTGTCGGCATGCTATACTTTGTCGCAGAAGAAAACCAGCAGAAGGCAATTCTTGGGGAAGTCCATAAATCCCATGGCCATTATTGTTGTTGTTGTTGTTGTTGTTGTTGTTGTTATTATTATTATTATTATTATTATTATTATTTATTAAATTTGTATGCCGCCCAACTCCCAAGGGACTCTGGGCGGCTCACAACAATATAAAAAACCATTAAAACAAAACATAATTAAAAAACATGTTCCATCATACCTTGCCTCAAATTGGGAGCAAGGATATCCACACAACGACAAAAGAGGTTTTGCAAAAGTCACGTCGCTTAGACAGGTAGTCCTTGACTTACAACACTTCGCTTAGTGACCGTTTGAAGTTACAACGGCGCTGAAAAAAGCGACTTATTTCTAAGTCACTTATTATTATTACTATTTTTCACGCTTATGATCCTTGCAGCATTCTCCGTGGTCAAGGGATTTACATTCGGTTGCTTGACAACTGACTCACATTTATGACGGATGCAGTGCCCCGGGGTCACGTGATCCCCTTTTGTGACCTTCTGACAAGCAAAATCAAGGGGGAAAACCCGATTCACTTAACAACTGTATGACTCACTTAGCAACTGCCGTGATTCACTTAACAACCCTGGCAAGAAAAGTCATAAAATGGGGCAAAAGTCCCTTAACAAATGTCTCACTTAAGGACATAAATTTTGGGCTCAATTGTAGTCGTATGTTGAGGACTACCCTGCATTGTTCCATCATACCTTTCCTCAAATTGGGAGCCACATTGCTAATAGTGGCACTCTATAGTTGTGGGTTTCCTGCCTAAGCAGGGGGTTGGACTAGAAGACCTCCAAGGTCCCTCCCAACTCTGTTATTCTATTCTATTCTAAGTCCTGGGAGTTATTCTTTTGGAAAAAACAACAACGAGTAAAGATCTCTTCCAGTCTTGCAAAAATGGTGGTTTTAAGAATTCTCTTGGAGGAAAAGGCTATGATTTAATTCCGTTTGGCAGTAGCCGCTAAAACCTTGTTCAGGTTTAGGGGAAAAAAATTGTCAAGCAAAGATACGGAATCTCTGCTATCAATTCTGAATTTAGAAAGGCAACATGGGTCACATGGTTGGTACATAGAAATCCAATAAGGTTAATGGCAACCGTACCTCTAACTGTAGTTTTATCCTAGGTATCAATTTATCTTTAAACCGAGCTATTTCTTTCTTTTTTAAAAAAAATAACTCTCAAAAACCAATATTTAACATGGGATTTTGCTTTCCGAAACTCAAAAAAAAGTCAGTTGACCTCCAGAGGAACCGACGGCTAACAGATTTCCATTTAGCAAGCTTACGAACATCCCGGCTTAAAATTTTGAACGGTAAGAAACAGTACCTGAAATTCCATCCCATAGTTTTCCCTGCAGAATTCCCGTAGCTTGGGATACACGTGTTCTCGTAAAGCGTTTCTTTCTGCAACCGTATCTGTAAGCGAGGAGGTGAAAAAACAACAACAACAATGAACAACATTGGTTGCAACCATGTATTTATCGCTCGGTAGTTTTATGGAGAAGAGAACACTTTATTTTAAAAATTGTGAACACAAGCGTCAGGCAGAAACCTTGATTCTGTGCTCTAGGGAATAGCTTGTTGAACAGAAAACACTTACTGTGACATTTACCCAAATTTAGTTGAACACTTATGGCAATAATTCAGCATAATGTTTATACACGGCACAGATTTGGGATATATATATATATATATCTGTATATGTATATGTATATGTATATATATATATATATTATATTTTTTTACATAAATAAAGGGAGACTAGTATAGATCTATTTCAAGCTATTTAGCTCTCATCAGCTAGCCACACCCTTATGGGATTAGAACCCGGGCACCTTGCCTAACAAGGCAAGTGATTAAACCTCTGAGCCGCAGGAATCTTCACCCTATCCACATGTTCCAGGGACAAGGATATATATATATGTTTTATATATACATATATATATCCTTGTCCCTGGAACATGTGGATAGGGAGAAGAATCCTGCGGCTCAGAGGTTTAATCACTTGCCTTGTTAGGCAAGGGGCCCGGGTTCTAATCCCATAAGGGTGTGGCTGGCTGATGAGAGCTAAATAGCTTGAAATAGATCTATACTAGTCTCCCTTTATTTATGTAAAAATATAACATATAGAAACGGACTGTCATTTGTAATTAACTGTCTGGATGGCCCCTGGAGGGGCCGAAAGGCAAAAAGGAAGCAGTATGCTTCCTCCCATATTTGGGTATACCAGGTGATTTAACAGAGAAAAAAACATATAGGTAACCCTGGAAAGATAAAACCGGCAGCAAACAAGCCATCATAAGAAAGCCTTGAAGTCTCTGACAGTGACAATAATTCAATGTGACATTTAAAGTATATATATTTTGAACAGTCTACTTCCCCCGCCCCTCTCTCTCTCTTGGATATTCTGAGGTTGTTGTCTTTCATAGGAATGCCGTCTTACTCCACAAAAGCAGACCGTGAAGTTTTAATGAGACAGAAGCAGTTTCCACTATGGAAATTAGAGCATCTTCTGAATTAACTCCAACTTTATTGAGATGATGGAAAGCTTGAGTTCATTGCATTTATTTAGGCACAAGAACAGTTGGGTGACTTTAGATCAGGGGTGTCAAACTCAAGGCCCGGGGGCCAGATCTGGCCTGTGAAGTGCTTACATCTGGCCCGCAGGTCCGCCCTGGAAACAGCGAAGGACCGGCCAGTGGTGTCTCTGCCAGCAAAAACAGAGCTCAGGAGGGCTGCATGCGGCCCTCCTGAGCTCCGTTTTCGCTGGTAGAGGGTTGCAGGAGGCCATCGCAGCCAAAAATGGAGCTCACGAGGGCTGCGGGCGGCACTCCCAAGCTCTGTTTTCACTGGTAAAGGATTGCAGGAGGCCGTCGCAGCCAAAAATGGAGCTTGGGAGCCCATTTTCACTGGCAGGGGGAATTCTGGGAGTTGAAGTCCACCCATCTTAAAGTTCCTGAGGTTGGCTGGGGGAATTCTGGGAGCTGAAGTCCACCCATCTTAAATGTCTATGGACATTCACAGTCATCCAGGTCATGGTTGTACCAAAGGTGCTTTTTCAAGAGGCAACTGGACTTTCTGGTTTTTCTTTGAAGACGTTTCTCTTCTCATCCAAGAAGCTTCTTCCGCTCTGACTAGATGGTGGGGAATGGAAGGATTTATACTCCTTGAAGATAGTTGGTCATTTGCATCTTTTTAGTGAGTCATTGAGACCACCTGGAGGTGTCATCAAAGTAGTGCAAATGGGTGTGGAGCAGAGGTGGGTTCCTCCCGGTTCGGATCGGTTCTATAGAACTGATAGTAACTTGGCGGCTTGGATTGCTAGAACCGGCAGCGACCCAGGCCTGCCACACCCCTGAACCGGTTCTTTCGGCGGCGCCATAGGCACCGCCATTTTGTTTTTTGCTTCTGCGCATGCGCAGCAGCTTTTTTTAAGCACTGCGCATGCGTGAAGCGCGCCCACGCAGCGCGACACTGAGCAAACCGGCAGCGAAGAAAACCAGAACCCACCCCTGGTGTGGAGCCTTCTTGGAACTGTTAAAAGGCCTGTGTTTTAGACTGGAGATAGATGATAGCTGAAGAAGCTTCTTGGATGAGAAGCGAAACGTCTTCAAAGAAAAACCAGAAAGTCCAGTTTGCCTCTTGAAAAAAGCACCTTTGGGACAACCATGACCTGGATGACTGAGAATGTCCACAGACACTTTGAAAAAATATTCTGAAGCCATGTCAACAAAGATCAGAACTGTGCAGTAAAAGCACCATTAAATCACGATTGGTCCTACATAGTGGCTGTTACAGTCCTTACACTGTATTTTGCAGATGACTCCTGTTTTTTCCCCTTTCTTTCCTAACTGGGTTTTTTGAAAGATGAAAGCAATCTAAGTCAGAGCGCACCAAGGACCCCACAGTTGAACCCTGAGCTATAAATATTCTCTTCTGCTGGATAAGTTTTTCTACAGAACTCAGAACACCATTAAAACCGACTTTCATTCACAGAATTCAGAATGTAACTTTAAAGCGGAATCCATTAGCACCTGCAAATGTATGTTGTTATTTCAATATCAAGTACACTCGGTCAGGGGTGGGCTGCTGGGGGTTTGCAGGGGTTTGGGAGAACCTCTAGCTAAGATTCTGTGCAATTCGGAGAACCCCCAAATCCCACTCCTGGCTGGCCCTGCCCACCCTGCCCCTCCCCTCCCAGGAGTCCCAACGCGGCCCGTTTTGGATGCAGGTAAGTGCAGGGCACGCGCGGAGGCTCAGGGAGGGCGAAAAACGGGCCTACCGGAAGTTCGGGAAGGCCAGAAATGGGCCCGTTTCCAGCCTCCAGAGGGCCTCCGGAGCCTGGGGAGGCCGTTTTCGCCCTCCCGGAGACTCGAGGAAAGCCTCTAGAGCCCAGGGAGGGCAAAAACGCTCCCCCCGCCGTGGTGCAGGAGGCCGACTAGGCCACGCCCACCATGGCCACGCCCACCCAGCAACCGGGCAGAGAACCCCTTGCTAAATTTTTTGAAGCCCCCCCTTTGCACTCGGTCCTACAACAGCATTATAATATTTTAATTTCATAAGGTCTCTAGTCTTTAAACCCGTTTTCTATAGAGGTAGTCCTTGACTTACAACAGTTCATTTAGAGACCGTACAATGGCAGTCAAAAATGTGACTTACGGCCATTTTATACGACCCTTGTAGCAACCCCATGGTTGCGTGATCAAAACTCAGACGTTTGGCAACTGACTCATATTTATGACGGTTGCAATGTTCTGGGGTCATGTCATCCCCTTTTGTGACCTTCTGAAAAGCAAAGTTAATAGGGAAGGCAGATTCACTTAACAACTGTGTTTCTAACTTAACAACTGCAGTGATTCACTTAACAACTGTGGCAAGCAAGGTGGTAAAATGGGGCAAAACTCACTTTAACAAATGTCTCACTTAGCAACATACGTTTTGGGGTCAATTGTGGTCGTAAGTTGAGGGCTACCTGTAGTGAGATGGAAATAGACTTAAACCCCAGATTTTTAAATGATTTTAAAACTGGATGAGAAATCAAATGCTTTGAGTGTCAAGCAAATTGTTTTAACCATAAATTAAGAGTTTAAACTTTTTTTAAATTTAACTGATGTCATTTCTACTCCCATGTGTAAAACTGCACAATTTACATGTTTAGATACCCTCAAAACAACAACAAACACCTGCATTGAACTTTTTCCTCCATGATTAAAGTTTGCGATAATTTAAAGAGGGGGTAAGTTTGCCTTCTTTTACGTCGGTTCAGACATCAGTTATTTGTTTAGTTATATCCTGTGGTTTCCACTAAAAATAGTGTTTCCATGCTTAATTACTTCCAATGTTTGAATGGGCTATTAAGTCAATTAACGGCAAAACTGAACCAGCTTTTTTGGAGCTCAAAAGCTGGGATGATCAGAGGTCTACTCACTGCAATTAACAATGAACAGAGAACATAGAATAACAGAGTTGGAAGGGACCTTGGAGGTCTTCTAGTCCAACCCCCTGCTTCAGCAGGAGACCCTATACCAGGGATGGGTTCTGGCTTACTTCGCTGCTGGTTTGCTTCCTCACGTGCTGCGCGGGTGCGCGCGTGCTTCGCGGGCGTGCATGCGCAGTGCTAAAAACCCAGCAAAAAAAGAAGATGGCGGCACCTATGGTGGCACCGAGAGAGCCGGTTCGGGGGCGTGTCCAGCCAGCCATCGCTGCCAGTTCGGCGAGCGGGGCAAAATTCCCGCTACCGGTTCTATAGAACCAGTCCGAACCGGCAGGAACCCACCTCTGCCCTATACCATTTCAGACAAATGGTTGTCCAGTATCTTCTTGAAAGCCTCCAGTGATGGAGCACCCACAACCTCTGAAGGCAAGCCGTTCCACTGATTAATTGTTCTCATTGTCAGGAAATTCCTTCTTAGTTCTAGGTCGGTTCTCTCCTTGTTTAGTTTCCATCCATTGTTTCTTATCTTGCCTTTTGGTGGTTTGGAGAATAGGTTGACCCCAGAGGTGGGCTGCACTTTCTTTAACAAAGGGTTCGCTGGTTGTGAGCACGCATGCACGCGCACTCGCTTCGCTTGCACGCGCCCCTTTGGGAGAGAAATGGAGCTTCAAACAGACTCCTAATCAGCTCAGGCAGCTCCGGTGAGAACAGCAGGGGCGGCGCGGAATGCAGCTGGGCCAACCAACGAGCCAGAAAGTAAGTTATAAATGGATAGCATAGAACAAGGGCAGGTGGGCGGGCCCAACTAGCAATCAGAGCTAAGGGTTCACCCGAACCCTTGTGACCATGCAGCAACCCACCACTGGTTGACCCATTCTTCTTTGTAGGAGCCCCTCAAATATTGGAAGAGTGCTATCATGTCTCCCCTAGTCCTTCTTTTATCTAGAGCAGTGATGGTTAACCTTTTCGGCACCGAGCGCCGGAACCCAGAAGACAGCAGCTGGCTGATGCGCATGCGCGTGGTGGCCAGCTGCTCTTCCGGGTTCCGTCGTGCACATGTGCACCGGCTAGCTGCTCTTTTCCGGGTTCCGTCATGTGCATGCGCGCTGGCCAGCTGGTCTTTGCGCGAACCCGGAAGAGCACCTGGCGATGGCGCGTGTGCCCACAGAGAGGGCTCTGCGTGCCACCTATGGCACGCGTGGCATAGGTTCGCCATCATGGATCTTGAGTAAACACACATACCCAGTCCCTGTAACCATTCTTCATATGTTTTAGCCTCCAGCCCCCTAATCATTTTTGTTGCTCTTCTCTGCACTCTTTCCAGAGTCTCAACATCTTTTCCATATTGTGTCGACCAGAACTGAATACAGTGTTCCAAGTGTGGTCCTACTAAGGCTTTGTAAAGCGGTACTACAACTTCATGTGATCTTGATTCTTTTCCTCTATTAATACAGCTTAGGATTGCATTGGGTTTTTTGACTGCTGCTGCACACTGTTGGCTCATATTTAAGTGATTGTCCTCTGTCTAGGATGCCAAAATCCCTCTCACAGTTACTGACATTAAGCCAAGTTTCACCTAGTCTATAGAACTGTCGTAATTCGATTAAATGAAGGAGACAAGATTGAAAATTAACCAGTTATAGAGTTCAGCAACTGACTTGTTCTATTCTTGTATTCCTGGAATTTCTCAGCTTTGGAACTAGAGTTGAACTATCATAAAGTTCAAATGAATGCAATTATTCAGGAAAACCATTCAAAGAATGAGAAGACCTAGTTTGGCTTAATTATGGAAATTTATTTTTACTCGAATAAGTGTGAAATTCAGCATGCATAATATAGAATGCATTTAAAAAGGCCAACAAACTTGTTTTACCATGTACCTCCATATATCCAACATATATAGTGTTGGAAAAGACAGTAACGATAAATAAGAAGGAATAAATTAATTAGGATGACTGACAGGTCATCTAATTTAATTGTATAAATTTATAACCCCCCCCCCCCTTTTCAAGGTGGGATCGCTAGCAAGTGAGTCTACTTTATAAAGAAATAAAACAATTAAGTTTTTATTTTAAATGTGGAAGGAGCTTTTTAAATATCTGCCTTTTCAGAAGCCAAATAATGTTCTTTCCTCGTTGCTAACATGGAAAGGAAAAAGTTATTTTTTGAATCGTATGAATTAAGTACTGTGATATCAGCCTGTACTAAAGATAAAATCTATAAAAAATGCTTCTTATCAAGCTAGCCTGTTCTCCTTATATAACAGTTAACAAGCTTATAATACATTTAAAGCAATACCAACAAACATAGATTAATGTTTTCAGTATACATTAGTAAACCCAATCACTTTATACATGATTCTGACACAGAATAACTTTCCACGGGCCACGGTTGCATCAAGATTTTGTATTATAATACAAACCTCCAGATATTTTTGAATCTTTCTCCACACAGAACAGCGGAAATTCAAAACAAGGTTATTAATTTTTCTTTTTCTCTGTTTTGGACCAGAGCCACAGGTGTGGTGAGTGCGCTATCTACACCCAACCTATTAAAAATTGGTCATGGATATGATTTTTTAAATATTTAAACAATAATATAAACTTTGAAGGCAACAGTTGCGGCAATAATTCAGAATGCTTTCTTTTTTACTATCTGGCCTGCTTGCTCTTTAATGGATTTACCTCAGCAATAAGACAAGTGTAACATAACATCGGAACAACGTAGCATAATATTAGAAAAAAATGCACTTCTTTGTCTAAAGTCTTGTGGCTTCCTACTGCTAATTCACAGAGGAAATTTTCTGTATTTTGCAGCATGCTTTAAAAAAAAAGCAACATGTACAAACTCCACAAGAATTATACAGGTAGTCGTCAATTTACGACCACAATGGAGCCCAAAATTTTTGTCGTGAAGTGAGAAATTTGTTAAGTGATTTGTTTTGCCCCGTTTTACGACTTCTTTTGCCACGTTTGTTAAGTGAATCACTGCAGTTGTTAAATTAGTAACCCGGTTGTTAAGGGAATCTGGCTTCTCTGTTGACTTGGCTTGTCAGAAGGTCGCAAAAGGGGATCAATGACCCTGGGAAACTGCAATCATCATAAATATGAGTCAGTTGTCAAGTATCCGAATGTAAATCACGGGACCATGGGTCTACAACGGTCTTAAGTGTGAAAAATGGTCATAAGTGTCTTTTTTAAGTGCTGCTGTAACTTTGAACGGTCACTAAACAAATTGTTGTAAGTCAAGGTGTACCTGTATTAGATTTATGAACATAAACCGTCTCATTTATTTGTCATCTATCTTTCTATCCCTTCCGGCAATGTTTTTTGTTTGTTCGTTTATTTAAAAAAAATGATTCTCCATCTCTGAATGTGTGCTTTGCTAATTCTCCCTCACCTTCCTGTCTTCTGTTTTAGGCCCATTACTCTTCCATTTCTTCGTAAACGATCTCGATGAGGAAATTAAAAGGGAAGTCATCCAATTTTCAGATGACACTAAGCTGGTAGGAATAGCCAGAACCCCAGAAGACAAACTCAATATCCAAAAAAGATCTTGACGGACTTGAACACTTCCAAATCTAACAAAATGAAACTCGACTTAAATAAAAATAAGATTTTATACTTAGGCAAGAAAAACCAACGGTACAGATAAAGACTAGGTGAAACCTGGATTAATGCCAGCAACTGTGAGAGGGATTTTGGAGTCCCAGTGGATAATCACTTAAATATGAGCCAACAGTGTGCAGCCAAAAAAGCCAATGCAATCCTAGGCTGCATTAACAGAGGGATAATATCAAGATCACGTGAAGTTCAAGCACTGCTTTGCAAAGCCTTAGTAAGACCACACTTGGAATAATGCATCCATTTCTGGCCACCACAATATATAAAAAAGACGTTGAGACTCTGGAAAGAGTGCAGAGAAGAGCAACAAGAATGATTAGGGGACTGAAGGCTAAAACATATAAGGAATGGATACAGGAGCTGGGTATGTCTACTCTAGAGAAAAGAAGGATTAGGGGAGACATGATAGCACG
>QLTV01002996.1:92136-104363 GCA_003457575.1 Thermophis baileyi | reverse complement strand
TACTGACTGATAGAACGTGTATGATTCGGACTGTTATTTGGACTGTGCTATTTCTTTAAGTAAACTACTTTTATACACTTTAACGTATCTGTGTATTGACTGAATCATTACTCATATCTACTGCAACATTACGGTTCTCTGTGCAAGCTTCAGGGCCCAGAGGTTACTCTGCACAATTCCTTAACAACCGCCATCTGGGGGTCCTCCACGTGGCCTGAGAGAGACGGCAAGGCTCCTCTGGAGGACAAGGGTTTGGCGCTCTCCCTGGTCTCGTCTTCCTCCACTGGAGATAATGGATCTCTCCAGCCCTGTCCGGGCCCCCACAGGCATCCCCGACACGAGTGATGTTGAGCTGGCCATGCCTATGCCCATCCTGTCCATGCCCCCGCCCCACCGAGGTCAAACACAACTCTGATGCGGCCCTCAATGAAATCGAGTTTGGCACCCCTACTCTAACAGCATCAAGCATCCATATCTGCCTATCTCAAGTCCTTGGGAAGGATTTAATAGATGGATAAAAATTCCCAATCCAGTCTGAACATCTGGCCTGCTGTGTGACTGACCATCATCATAATAATATCAGAAATCTTTCTACCAATCCATCAATCCATCAACACCTGACAATGAAGAAACAGTGCAGTTCGAAGTGCACATTAAGGGACCACCTAAAGAAATACAAAAACGCAGCTTGGATAAAGGAGGTGGACAGGAATAATAAAGAAGCTAAAATGAAAGAACTTGTAACAGCAGCAGAAATTTTTGGAGAAAAGGGCAAGGAAGATCAAGACCTGGTCTACACCAAGTGAAGATGAACTGCGTGGATTTTTGTTGAAATCCCACTTGTTGCCAAGCAGTTTAACAAAATACTGCTAGGAGGTACAACTGAAAATTGGTTAACCTCTGGCAAAACCTGCTTGATAATGGAAGATCTAACAAAAGAGGCAGAAGCAGGCAACTACCAGCCAATTACCTGTGTCATGCCCCAGCATATTACTTTTATATACTGTTGTTGCTCTCTAGCCCCATCTAGTGGCCGGAGGGACAAATATGCCCCAACATACGATCTTTATATACTGTTGTTGCTCTCTAGCCCCATCTAGTGGCCAGAGAGACAAATACCAAGTATATTGTTTGAAGCTGACCCAACCCATTTTACCCATGAGCCTGCACTCTCAAAACAAGTGCACGCTGGGAAGCCAGACCCCATTTCCCAGTTTCCTTTAGCATTTGGAGAAGGCAGAAGCACAAAGAAGAATCCATCTTAATCTGTGGCACATGGTTATCCAAGGACAAACCCACATCCCACACACAGAGCATCGCTGGTGAGATTTAGATTGCTTGTATTTATTAATTGTTATGTTCGGCAGTAACTCAATACTGCCTATCTTGTATTTGGTTCTCATTGTATGTATCCCTATTTTCCCCAGTTTCACCATATCCTGTTCTTTCAATAAAGCATTCAGATCTACGCACATGGTCTGTTTTATTGGAGGATAGGTGGGTTTAGCTGCATGTCGAGCTGCACACAGACTAACCTGTAGTGAGGACAGAACAACCTGCTTCCCAACAACTTTCAAATGGCAAATTGGATGGTAGCTGATGCAGTCCAACAGCATCTAGTTGAAAAGAAGATCTCTCCACCAGAGCAGAAAGGAAACTGCCCAAACATCAGAGGAACAACAACAACAAAAACCAACCAAAAAAAAAAATCAACTCCTAATTGACGAGTTAATTTTGGAAAACCAAAAGAGATGGAAGACCAACTTGAATGCAGCTCAGATTGATTATAAGACTCAAGAACAAGCATGGAATAAATTGTTATGATGTTGGACTTGTCTTGAATTCTAGTATGCACTTTGGGGTCCTAAACATGTCTGTAGGGCTTACAGACCTAACATTTTATAGACATATAAATGGTGGGTGTCTATAAGTCAATGCTTTGATTGGAAGTATGTATATCTGTCCAGAATATATANTATATATAAGTAAAGTAGAATGATAAAGATCATTCTGAATACCAAAGATACATCGGGGAAGAGTTCAACATTTTTTTTCATCCCCAGATATGTCCAGTTTCCAAAAATGATTGCATCCCCTTATGCTGTTGTATCTAGCGATCTGAAATTGTGGTACAAGCGTCTGTACTCTCTGGACATATTTGTAAATATGCAGCTTGTTTAAAAAAACATAGCAATAGCAATAGCAATAGCACTTAGACTTATATACCGCTTTACAGTGCTTTACAGCACTCTCTAAGCGGTTCACAGAGTCAGCATATTGCCCCCAACAATCTGGGTCCTCATTTTACCCACCTCGGAAGGATGGAAGGCTGAGTCAACCTTGAGCCGGTGAGATTTGAACCGCTGAACTGCTGAACAGTCAGCTGAAGTAGCCTGCAGTACTGCACTCTAACCACTGCGCCACCTCGGCTCTTCAACTCGGCTCCCGTGTTATTTGTTTTGGCCACAAGGACACCAGTTCAGCTGCTTCCAAACTATTTCAGGATCTTTTCAAGGCGATGAAATAAATAACAAATTAAAAACAATAAATGCTGGCCCTAATCCAACTGTAATATATAAACAACCTTGCAGCCAGCATAGAATCCCAGCATTGGAAACGGACAATTAAAGCATCTTGGACAGATGGCCTTGTACAACTCAAGTTTCGGGTGGAAGATAGCTCCTGTTTCTTTGAGAAAAAGTATGAGAGATTTATTGCTTTGGCACAACGCTAACTTATGAGTTTGCTTAAGACCATGGGATTTCTATTTTAGCTTAATTTCCCTCCACATGCAGCTCCAAAGGGGTGGAGAATCTTTTCCGTGAATGCCATAGATGGAGACCTTTTGGTCTGTAGGTATGGTTCACTTTGTGCATTTCTCATCTCTAGGTACAGTCTACCTTGGGCAAGGTCTCCTGGCCCAGTGGTCTCTACATCTTCATCAAACATAGGCTGCCATGTTGAAATTCAGGAAGTACCTCTGTATTGGGAGAAGGCTTGAAGTTGTGGTTCTGCTGCATCTGGTTATAGCTCCATGTTGCATGAAGACACGGTTCTACTGCGTCTGGTTGGAGCTCCATGTTCCATGAAGATGTGGTCCTACTGCATCTGGTTATAGCTCCATGTTCCACGAAAACCTAGTTCTGCTGCGTCTGGTTATAGCTCCGTGTTGCATGAAGACACGGTTCTGCTGCATCTGATTGGAGCTCCATTTTCCATGAAGATGTGGTCCTACTGCATCTGGTTATAGCTCCATGTTCCACGAAGACCTAGTTCTGCTGCGTCTGGTTATAGCTCCATGTTCCACGAAGACGTGGTTCTGCTGTATCTGGTTATACCTCCATGTTCCACAAAGACGTGGTTCTGCTGTATCTGGTTATACCTCCATGTTCCATGAAGACGTGGTTTGCTGTGTCTGGTTATAGCTCCATGTTTCATGAAGACATGGTTCTGCTGCATCTGGTTAAAGCTCCATGTTCCACGAAGACGTGGTTTGCTGCGTCTGGTTATAACTCCATATTCCACGAAGACGTGGTTCTGCTGCGTCTGGTTAGAGCTCCATGTGGAACACTTTGAAGGGATGTTGGACAAAACTTTGAATCGCTCAAATCTTGAAGGTGGATAAAGACTTTGGACAAAAAATTGTGAGTTTGATATTATATACGTTGATGGCAGCAGGATTACTTTATGCACAAAAATGGAAGGACACTTTGATTCTCACAACGGACAAATGGCTGCAAAAGTTGAGGGAGTTAGCAGAGAGGGCTAAATTGACCATTTGATCAAAGGAAAGAACACAACTAATTTTGTTTTTACTTGGAAACTGCTTTTGGACTTTGTGCTCGAGGTGGAAAAAAAATGAAAATCTGATTTTGGGTTTTGTTGATTGGACGGGTTTGTTGTTATAGAAATGGCTAGTATATATTATTATATCAAAGTAAAAAGATGAAGTTTTTATGCTATCACAATATTCTACTGCATTAAAAGGAGTCCCCTTTCTTTCATTCTCCTCTCTGCCCTGGACTTTTCTCCTTTCCTTTTTCCCTCCCTTGTTTTCCTGTTATTTTTTTTTTTTTTTTGTATTTTATGTTCTACTAGCTAAATACCCGTGTTTTGCTACGAAACTATGTAATGGGGCTTGATAAATTGACACTTAAAGCTTGAAAATTAATGAGTAGTTAAAAAAGGGACTGTATTATTTCGTTAGAGATGGTAAGCTAAGTTTCTGTTACAGACGAAGACATTATTGTAAGTGTAACAACAATGAAATAGATGGGCTTAAGCCCTTTAATCCCAGCAGCAACTGTGGCTGTTTTGTCTATGTAGCCAAGCTAATAAGTTACATAGCATAGACTTTAAATTTGTCCCTCAGATGAATTACTCAGAACCTCCCTGTAAACAACATTCCTGGTTTTGCTCTCTGGCTGGAGGATGACCAGGCTGTCAGGTGAACTGACTCTGGAGCATGCCACATAGAACTGGCCATGGGAGAAATAGGCAGCTTCCCTTACTTGTGTTTTCCTAATCGCATCTGTAAATCTTTTCCTCCATTTTTTGCCTCTTTTCCCTTTAACTGGTGTTACAGTAGAAGGAACTGAGGAGGAAAATAAGGGGGAAAAAATCTGTCTCTGCCTACCAGCATCCATTGGTATTCATCTGGCTAGCGTCCTGTTAGTGTGTGAGAGAGTTGAGAGGTGTTTGGAAACTCAAACAGTATTTGCTGTGTGAGCAAGGAGACTGCATTTGGATCAGATTTCTTTTCAGGTGGGGAGGGGGGAGTAGAATTCCTTAGCATCAGAGCTTGTTAATAATAATATAAGAATACTCATGCTGCTATAGTCATTTTGAAAAATCCTTTCTTAGTGAGCACCTAGAAGCGAAGAGGAACATACGTGGCAAATTTCAAGTTTGTAGGCTTTACGGTTCTGGAGATTTCGTGATTAATGTGTGAGTGGTTTTCTCTTTTATATATACAGATTTGGATAAACTAATAAACATTTTGAAATGACTTCAGTTCTAGAAGGAGGAATCAGCTTCGAAGCAATAAACAGATTTTCATGAACCTCAGAGTCTTTTGAAGATTCAATCACATTTCTACAGCTTTGAGAGTAGTTGCAGACAATGTACTGTATGTTGTCACATTATCAAAACATCCCTCAGGTCTGAGGAAAATTAACTCGGATTAACAGTCTCCTAGAAAACATGAAGGCAGAGACCAAAAGACACACAATAAATCCGTAATTCAGATTCAGATTAACAGAGTTGGAAGGGACCTTCTAGGTCTCTGATGGCAAGCCTATGGCACGCATGCCAGAAGTGGCACGCAGAACCATCTCTCCGGGCATGCGAGCCATCGCCCGTTGCTCTTCTGGGTTCCGGCGCGCCGGCCAGCTGGTCTTCATGTGCGTGTGAGCGCCGAAAACCGGAAGAGCAGCTGCCCGGGGCGCATGTGCGTGCTGGGAAGATGATCTTCTGGTTTCCGGTGTGCACATGCACACTGGCCAGCTGGTCTTCGTGCGTGCATGCATGCCAGAAACAAGAAGACCAGGTGGCCGGTGCACTGCTCTTCCGGTTTTTGGCACGTGCGTGTGTGTGTGTGTGCGCGCTCCCATTTTGGCACTCGGTGCCAAAAAGGTTCACCAACACTGGCATAGGTTCTCCTGCCTAAGCAGGGGGCTGGACTAGAAGACCTCCAAGGCCATTCTCTTCTCTTCTCTTCTCTTCTCTTCTCTTCTCTTCTCTTCTCTTCTCTTCTCTTCTCTCCTCTCCTCTCCTCTCCTCTCCTCTCCTCTCCTCTCCTCTCCTCTCCTCTCCTCTCCTCTCCCCTCTCCTCTCCTCTCCTTCTCTTCCCCTCCCCTCCCCTCCCCTCCCCTCCTCTCTTCTCTCTTCTCTACTCTACTCTACTCTACTGTTTCATCATATTAGATATCAGCTACCGGTAGCATTAAAGACATGGATAGAGATGGACCCAAAACAAACACGATGTCATTTCTACTTAATAAAAAGAGATATTATTTGTCCCCAGTTGTGCATGTAATGGCATTTCTTTTCAGCCTTGTAAAAACTGCAGCTTTGAGAGACCTCTCTGGAGTTGCACGGATGGCTTTTCTGGCAATAAGGGGTAAACAAAATCTGTTTTGATAACAGCAGCCTCCACTGAATTGTTTTAATTGCCTTTCTGGTATGCCATAAGACATACAGCTCATACATGAAATAACGAAGTATGAGGTCAAATCCTTTTGTGTTTGTGCTTCCTGAACTTTAGGGATATCTCAGAAAGCATCCATCATTGGCGAAAAGTGGGCCAGTAATTCCTCAGAAAATGCACTCTATGCTAGAGAAGATATCTCGTTGGCTTGTAGCTATGAAACATATAAAGAATGGTTGCTGGAATTGGGTAGGTCTAGTTTAATGAAAAGAAGAACTAGGGGTGACAGGATAGCAGAGTTCCGATATCTCAGGGGCTGCAACAAAGAAGAGAGGGTCCACCTATTCTCCAAAGCACCAGAAGGCAGGACAAGAAGCAATCGGTGGAAACTAATCAAGGAGAGAAGCAACCTAGAACTAAGGAGAAATTTCCTGACAGTGAGAACAATTAATCAGTGGAACAGCTTGCGTCCAGAAGGTGTGAATGCTCCAACACTGGGAGTTTTTAAGAAGAGATTGGACAACCATTTGTATGAAATGGTATAGGGTTTCCTGCTTAAGCAGGGGGTTGGACTAGAAGACCTCCAAGGTCCCTTCCAACGCTGTTATTCTATTCTATTCTATTCTATTCTATTCTATTCTATTCTATTCTATTCTATTCTATTCTATTCTATTCTACTCTACTCTACTCTACTCTACTCTACTCTACTCTACTCTTCTCTACTCTTCTCTGGAATTAGAATAGAATAGAATAGAATAGAATAGAATAGAATAGTATAGAATAGGGAATAGAACAGAACAGAACAGAACAGAAGAGAAGAATAACAGAACAGAGANCAGAATAGAATAGAATAGAATAGAATAGAATAGAATAGAATAGAATAGAATAGAATAGAATAGGGAATAGAACAGAACAGAACAGAACAGAATAGAATAATATCGGAATATAGAATAGAATAGAATAGAATAGAATAGAATAGAATAGAATAGAATAGAATAGAATAGAACAGAACAGAACAGAACAGAACAATGGAATGAAGAATAGAATGGGATGGGGTGGGCTGAGCTGAGCTGGGCTGGGCTGGAGTGGAACGGAACGGAACAGAACAGAACAGAACAGAACAGAAGATCAGAATAAGAATCTTCTAAAAACATGGTTCTGAAACCTGGATTCTACCTCTGCTAGCAAAATGTGTTGAATTCATACAATACTTTTGGAGAAAACTGTCTGGGTGCTGCAGACTAACTTTCATTCGCAATAAAAGTTTTAAAGATTCTGTAGAAACCGTCTTACACTTTTCCTCCTCAACTTCCTTGTTTTGAATATCTTTCTCCCCCAAGAAGGCTACTTGGATCTCACTAACTTGGATAATGGAAGTGCAGCAGAATGAAAAACACACTAAAATTGGGTACCATGTTATTCATTTATTTATTTAGGATTACAGGTAGATCCAGATCCCATTCGGTCATTTATGAGGAGAAAATAATAATATGGATGCATTCTAGGGAAAACAAAGAATTGTATCTCTAATGCTCTTGCTAATTAGACCTGACAAAGCATGTTCTTGTTCATTATGCATTATCACAGATTTTCATGCGCTAGAAATTCAGGCAGAATCCTTTTCCTTATCTGTGACATAAGCTGTGCCGTTAAAACTTCTAGCCACATCTTTTGGGAATCTCCCCATTAAATATTCCGTCCCACGTTAAATTTAAAGGTTAAGGATCAAATGTTAACTGAACATCCCCTAAAGAAGGAGACCAAAATGTAGAGATGAAAATTAATGAAACAAACAATCAAACAAATTGAGCGTTGTCCAGATTCTGTGATTTGTCACATGCGGTTGCCAGACTTAGTGAACTCAACCCTAGAAATATTCCTTCCAGAGGTGGGTTCCTGTCGGTTCGGACCGGTTCTTTAGAACCGGAAGCGGGAATTTCCCCCCGTTCGCCGAACCGGCAGCGATGGCCGGCTGGACACGCCCCCGAACCGGCTCTCTCGGCGGCGCCGTAGGATTAGTTTTTTTTGCTTCTGCGCATGCGCAGAAGCTGGGTTTTTAGCACTGCGCCTGGGTTTTTAGCACTGCAAGGCACGTGCGCCCGCGTGGCGCGTGAGGAAGCAAACCGGCAGTGAGGTAAGCCAGAACCCACCCCTGATTCCTTCCCAAGAACCAGATTATTGATTCAGATAGGTGCTCATGTATAAAAGGACAAGGCAAGGACAAAAGTCTAATTATATATTAATCGAATGCATACGCATCTATCGATTGCAATCCATTGCTGTAAAATAGGTATTGTGTTTATAAATGGATCAATCCCTATTTGCCCGTTTCATCCTCTCTCTCTCTCCCTCTCTCTCTCTCTCTCTCTCTCTCTCTCTCTCTCTCTCTCTCTCACACACACACACACACACGGAAACAATTTCCCTCACTCCTTCCAATACAAGCATCCAAGAACAACAACAACAAAAGGATAGAGATTGATCCTGTAACACTTCAACCGTTGTAAATATGAGTCAGTTGCCAAGCGTCTGAATCTTAAGCAAGTTACCATGGGGATGCCGCAATGGTTACAAGTGTGAAAAACGGCCGTAAGTCACTTTTTTTTAGTGCGGTTGTAATTTTGAACAATCACTAAATGAACTGTTGTAAGAGTGGTGCAGTGGCCTAGAAGTGGAGCTCTCGCCTCACAATCAGGAGGCTTTGAGTTGGATCCGAGGTAGAGGCAGATATTTCTCTCTCTGGGCACAATGAGAATATATCTGCTGAATGAAACTCCGCATTGGCGACAGGAAGGGCATCCGGCCAGTAAACACTCTGCTAGCTCCATTCAGTTGCCCCAACTCCATCCTGCAGGGAATTCTGGGGTCGTTAAAAGATGATGATGATGACTAAATGAACTGTGGTTAAGTTGAGGACTATCTGTATGGCAAAAACCCACGAGGGACTCAATAAATAAACTCCATTCAGTTACCCAGACTCCACCCCAAAAGAGATTATGGGGTCATTAAAAGAAGATGACTAAAGGAACTGTTGTAAGCCAACAACTACCTGCATTCATTTTTGGCTACTAAAAGGTTTCCTGAAGAAACGAATAGTGAAGCCTAGATTCCAAGGACACATTTTCTTTAGAAGAAGAAGCAGAAAATAACAGAGGGCAATCTCTTTTCCTATTAATAAACCTGTATCCTTTTAAAGTATGGTTTTACGCCTTACTTTAAAAAATGCCGGAACTTTTTTTTTTTTAGCGCTCTGATTCTTTTGCATGGCAATATCTCCAGAGGGAACCGAATGCATTTATTTTCTCCAGACCATTTTAAAAAAGTAACAGAGGGAGAGCTACGCATATGCTTTATATGTGCCATTTTTTTTTTCAATTGACAGGAAGAAAAAAAAAACAGTGTTTCTTTAAAAAAAAAAATACAGAAGCCCAGGAACATTCATTTTTACGGAGGCACAATGAAAGGATATTCACAAAACTTTGCAGTCTGATTCAGGGCATGTTATTGCAGATCGGTGGCCAAGTAGCTTGCTAACTGTGATAAGGAACGTTAAGGTGTTGATTGTTCTAGCTGAAATATTTTGCAGGGAAATCCAATAACAAGTAGTTAGTCTAGTGCAGGGGTGTCAAACTCGATTTCATTGAGGGCTGCATCAGGGTTGTGTTTGACCTTGGGGGGGGGCATGGCCAAGGGTCATGGCCAGCTCGACATCACTCGTGTTGGGGGTGCCTGTGGCGGACTGAGTGCTCTGCCAGCGAAAAAGGAGCTTGGGAGGGAGGGCCGTGTGCGGGCCAGTCCTTCGCTGTTTCCAGGGCAGCCCCGCGGGCCAGTGTTCTGACCTAGGCTTCACAGAATCACGAAGCAGACTCCTTGTCCCGACAAAACCCCTTTTTATTAAGCTAATGTGAATTCCTCTCATTCACATCCAGCAAAGTCCTGGCAAAAAGTCTTTCAAAGGTGAATTTACAACCACAGACCTTATCAGGCTTGGAGAGCTGCCCGGCCGATATCTTCCAAACGCAATGCTGTACAAGGAAAGACTTGGCAAGGAATGTCTGAGAGTCACGGACAGATCTTTATACTACTGAAATGAACTAATTGTCTCCTGCAAACTCCACTCCCCTTTCGCTCCTCTTTATTCCCTATGGGAGGGGCCATTCACCATCCACCTGTGCCTTTACTCCCGAGTCGGCCCTTATTCCTTAACTGTTCCCTTCTCCTGATAGCTCTGCACATGCGCACATCGGGAACAGGCTCCAGCTGTTCTTCAGCCCCACTTATCTCCGACTCCAAAGGTAGCTGATAACTGTCGGATGGCCCTGGCCCCATCTCTACCTCCGACGCAGAGCACTCATCAGAGCCTTCCCCAGACTCCAAGAGTGGCCCATGTTCCTCCCCAACCTCCTCACTGTCCGAGTCTGCCACCAGCTCCGCTGGCTGCTGGTGGGCCACAACAGCCAGATCTAAGCACCCAGCGGGCCGGATCAGGCCTGTGGGCCTTGAGTTTGACACCCCTGGTCGTATCTGAGTTGGAACAAAAAAACACACAATCAAGACGTTGGAGCAAAGAACATAGAAAACAATATTGTTGCTTGTTTAAAATGTGTTAAGCTGGTGAATATACCTTGGCCAACCTATCTCAATGGAAGGAGATACAGTAAAGGAAATGGAACGGCGGGTTAAATGTGGTTGGCCGGCATTCGGCAAGCTAAGCGTAATTTTTGGTTTTTAACATTTTATGGAGTTATAAAAGATTGTAAAATGCAAAATACAAAAAGTGCATAGAAGAGCAATGGGGAGGAAAAGGGGGAAGAGAAGTGAGGAAGGGTAAGAAAAAAAAGAAAAGAAAAAGAAGCATTGACTTTCGACTCTCTCTCTTGCATTAAAATAAGGCATTTAACATAAAATCACAACATTTTTCCTTTTTCATAATAATATGAACCAGCCATTTCTATAAAGATCTCTCAATCTACTCGGTAAAACCCAAAATCAAAGTTTCATTCTTTTCCACTTCAAGCACGAAGTTTAGAAGCGGTCTCCATGTTGAAACAAAAGTACTTGTGTTCTTTTCTTTAATCAAAGTACTCAATTTTGCCCTTTCAGCCAACTCCATCAACTTCTGCAACCATTTGTCCATAGTAGGAATTGAAATGTAAGTGCAAGCAAAGCGTAATTTTCAAGAAAAACCTCCCCCTATGGCTGAAGAGAAAAATTTTCGATCAGGGTGTGCTATCTGCTCTAACGTATGAAACATGGACACTAACCGCACAATGGATATAAAAGCAACGAGGGGGAAAAAGAGCCGTGGAAAGACAGATACTGTTGTGGCCCGTCAGCTGCCAGCAGAGCTGGTGGCAGACTCGGACGATGAGGAGGTTGGGGAGGAACTTGGGCCAGCTCTGGAGTCTGGGGAAGGCTCTGATGGATGCTCTGCATCAGACGCAGAGATAGAGCCAGGGCCGTCCGACATTTCCCAGCCACCGGAGAGGCAGCTGCCTTCGGAAGCTGATATGAGTGAGGAGGAAGAACAGCTGGGGCCTGTTCCAGATGCGTGTATGCGCAGAGCTGTTAGGAGAGGATAACAACTGAGGACAAGGAGTCGACTCGGGAAGCAAGGCACACGTGGACACTGAATGGCTCCTCCCTGGCTGGGGAATAAATAGAAGGAAAGGGGAGTGGTGGTCGTAGGAGACAACAGTTCGTATTTCTGAAGATTTTGCTCATTGTGTTTCGTGCCACAAAGACTGCTTGCCAGAACTTAATTTGCAGTTTTGCGGCTGGGAGCTCCTTGAAATCATCGCAAGGAACTGATAAGGTCTGTTACTGCAGTTAACTCCTCGAAGGACTATTGCCTGGACTTTTCGGCGTGTGAATGCCATTAATTCACAAGAGGTAAATAAAGAGGGGTTTTTCGTGACAAGGAGTCTGTTTCTTGCTTCTGCTAAGGCTGGGTCAGAACACATACACACAATTACAAGACAGGATAGAAAGACCCACGTGCGGATTAGAGAACAAGCCAAAGTCTACGATATCATCAAGAGAATAAAAGAATTGAAATGGAAATGGTCACAGAGCGAGA
>QLTV01002996.1:82136-87136 GCA_003457575.1 Thermophis baileyi | reverse complement strand
TCTCCTGACAGCTCTGCACATGTGCACATCGGGAACAGGCTCCAGCTGTTCTTCAGCCCCACTTATCTCCAACTCCAAAGGTAGCTGATAACTGTCGGACGGCCCTAGCCCCATCTCTGCCTCTGACGCAGAGCACTCATCAGAGCCTTTCCCCGACTCCAGGACTGGCCCATGATCCTCCCCAACCTCCTCACTGTCCGAGTCTGGGGTAAAAGCAAAGCGCATGCGTGGAGGGCCGCACACATGCATGGAAGGCGCGTGTGCAACCGAAGCGTGCGCTCACATTGTCAGTGCTGGCCAAACCGGTAAGGAAATTATATGAATCCCACCTCTGGTTGTGATGTAGTGTAGCGTAACCAATATTCTGTAGTGTAACTAATATTCTACTGAACCTTTAAACCAAACAGTCTTCCTTCTTTCATTTTTTTTTCCAATTTTCAGAATCCCTCACAACTCCAGCAACCTGGGTAAAACTCACATTTGATGGTTTGTTTTATTTAAAAGTAAACAGGACTTTTGTTTACAGGAGAAAATAGTAACGGGTGTAATTTTCTGGGCGGAGGTGAGAAAGTAAAGCAGACTAGTATTTTTAATCTTGTATCATTTTTTTTGCCAATTAGATTGTTTCTAAGAATGTTTTTTTTTAAATGGTTAAAAACAAAAAACTTAAAAAATGAGCCCACAGCAAAAACAAGAATCAGCTTTGGTGATTACGGTCCTCGGATTAGGGATGATTAATTAAGAAAGGAGATTTCAAAGTGGTATGAATTCCATAGACATGTGATGATATACAAGCTGTATGAATATAATAATATAATATGATATGATATATGATATGATATGATGCAACATAACGCAACGCAACATAACATAACAAAATAACATAACAAATTGCTGTTGAGACTATTTGGCTGTTGTTATGCCAGCGCTACATTTTACAAGAAATGCAAATGAAAATATTCATTTTCTCCAGAACAATTATTGATAAACTTGATGTGCAAATACTGTTTAATATCTTGAGAGGTCCCAAAATTGACAGCCAGTAGAAAATATATTAAATTGAATCAATACGTGGGTTGACCAATAGTCAAAAAAGCAGTTCAGGGTTGTTTCCCATTTTTAAATGTTTTATAAACTATTTTGTTTGTTTGTTTATTTATATTTCATATTTCTTAACCTTCTACCTCCCTCTCTAATTAAGACATATTAAGACACTTGAGCTCAGGGTAGATAGAGACTGGGATATTAAGACAGGCTATTAAGAGAGGATATTAAGAAACAAACATGGATATTTCACCCAGGATAATCTATTTATAACTTTTGGGATGATTTGGGATAGATAAGATGCCATGGTAAATCTTCTACGAGTGGATTACAATAACAGCGTAGAGAGTTTCAAAACTTTAATTTTGTTCTGTTAGACTATTATTGTTTTTCCTGTTAACTACTTTGTCATTAATACAACATATACAGTAGAAGACAGGGCAACAAGTTGTAAATAGATCTAGTGGTTTAAAAATTTGGGGAGGGCCTATTTTACAAGGGGTGGCATCTAATGTTGTAGTAATATATTAATCAGTATTCAACTAGAGGAGGCAATAGGTGTATAGTGTGTTTTTTAATGCAACTTACCTAATGCTTTGTCTGTTTTGTTTTTCTTTTTCTTTTTTTGTCGTCTTGATTTTTTTTTTTTTGGGGAGTTTTGTATTTTAATTTTGTTCTGAACGAAATTAAAGATATATAGGGGAAAAAAAGACACTTGAATTCAACTACCCTCTTGATGATTACAGATACTTCTTTATAGTTTTACTAGTGATGTAATGGAAATGATAGGGCAGTGACGGCGAACCTATGGCACGCGTGCCACAGGTGGCATGTGGAGCCATATCAGAGGGCACACGAGGCGTTGCCCTATGTCAGCTCCAGCGCGCATGTGCGCGCTGGCCGGCAGATTTTCGGCCTTGGGGAAGGCCGTTTTGCCCTTCCTGAAGCCCCAGAGTGCGAAAAACGGCCCAACGGGCAAACCGGAAGTTCGGAAAAACGGACTTCCGGTTTGCCGTTGGGCTGTTTTTCGCACTCCGGAGGCTTTAGGGAAGCTTCCTGAAGCCTCCGGAGTGCAAAAAACGGCCCAACGGGCAAACCAGAAGTCTGTTTTTCCGAACTTCCGGTTTGCCCGTTTTTCACTGTCCCAGGCTTCAGTGAGGCCTTTGCGCATGCGCAGGGGGCAGTGCGGGGGTGTGTGTGTGTGCATGCATGGGGGGGAGGGAATGGGTGTGGACACGTGCACGCATGCTAGCGCGCACACACACCCCCTGTTGGCATGCAAACCAAAAAAGGTTCGCCATCACTGTGATAGGGCGTGGGTTTTTTTTTTCTAGAGTGAATTTCTGACTTTCCAGCCAGCTAAAAGACTTCCAGATTGTCTTCCATTCAAATACTAGACAAGCGTCAGCTTGCTTGAGATCTATCAAATATGTTTAGATGGTGCCATCTTCAGTTAATAATTAAGCCATACTGCAGTTTGCTAACAAATGCCTGTGTAGGCAGTCCTCGACTTACAACAGTTCATTTAGTGACCGTTCAAAGTTACAAGGGCACTGAGAAAAGTGACTTATGACCGTTTTTCATGCTTACGACCGTTGCAACATCCTTGTAGTCATGTGATCCAAATTCAGACGCTTGCCAATTGGTTCCTATTTATGACAGTCAGGTGAGATCTCCTTTTGCGACCTTCTGACAAGCAAAATCCACGGGGCCCGCCAGATTCGCTTCTCAGCCGTGTTCCTAACTTAACCGCTGCAGCGATTCACTTAACAACCGTGGCAAGGAAGGTCATAAAATGGGGCAAAACTCACTGAACAAAACAACTGTCTCGCTTAGCAACGTAAATTTTGGACTCAATTACATTCCATAAATTTTGGACTGGTGCTGGAGAAGACTCCTGCGAGTCCCTTGGACTTCAAGGCGATCCAACCGGTCAGTCCTAGAGGAGATCAACCCTGACTGCTCTTTAGAAGGCCAGATCCTAAAGATGAAACTCAAATACTTTGGCCACCTGATGAGAAGGAAGGACTCACTGGAGAAGAGCCTAATGCTGGGAAAGATTGAGGGCAAAAGAAGAAGGGGACGACAGAGAACGAGGTGGCTGGATGGAGTCACTGAAGCAGTCGGCGTGAGCTTAAATGGACTCCAGGGGATGGTAGAGGACAGGAAGGCATGGAGGAACGTTGTCCATGGGGTCGCGATGGGTCGGACATGACTTCACGACTAACAACAACAACAAAAATGTTGGATTCCATTAAATTTCAGGACTACCTGTATTTTAAAACTGTAATTTAAAATGACTCATATTTATGACGGTTGTCATGCCCCCGGGGTCCCGTGATCACCTTTTGTGACCGTCTGACAAGCAAAATCAAATGTGGAAACCAGATTCACTTAACAACCGTGTTACTAACTTAACCGCTGCAGTAATTCACTTAACAACGGTGGCAAGAAAGGTCGCAAAATGGAGCAAAACTCACTTAACGAATGTTTCGCTTAGCAACAGCAAATGTTGGGCTCAATTGTGTTCCTAAGTCAAGGACCATCTGTATTTTAATTATGGTTTATGCTATCTAGACACTTCAGGTTTAAGGAAAGTACTTTGATTACTCTGAGCTAATCCTTTCTGCAGTTTCCAATTAGCAATAGCAATAGCACTTAGACTTATATACCGCTTTACAGTGCTTTACAGCACTCTCTAAGCGGTTCACAGAGTCAGCATATTGCCCCCAACAATCTGGGTCCTCATTTTACCCACCTCGGAAGGATGGAAGGCTGAGTCAACCTTGAGCCGGTGAGATTTGAACCGCTGAACTGCTGAACAGTCAGCTGAAGTAGCCTGCAGTACTGCACTCTAACCACTGCGCCACCTCGGCTCTTAAGATCAAATGATAGCCTTTAATAAAATTGCTCCATTGCACGATGCAAGGAAGTTCATCATTCTTCCAAAGACACAGCCAGAAATTATATTTTCATTAAAACTTGTACATTTATCACACAATGTGTAGCCGGGAAGCTGTGAACTCCATGTACAGTCTTAGATTCTTGGCTGAATTTTTCAAAATAGTCTCTTCAATTTTAAATGTTATGTTGTTTCCAGGATTTATTTACATTTGGGTTTCTAATTTGGGGTAGATTGTTGAATAAAATAAAATGTATGAAATGTTATTTGAAAGAAATCGTGAAAGGTGGCATACTTGGTGCAGGTCACTTTATGAAGGGTTAACCAGACTGAAGAAAGAACGATTAAATAAATGTTACTATAGTTTGTATAGTAGTTTGATAAAAACAAACGAAGAATGGTTAAGTAAATGTTACTATAGTTTGTAGAATAGAATAGAATTTTTATTGGCCAAGTGTGATTGGACACACAAGGAATTTGTCTTGGTGCATATAGTAGTATAGTATAGTATACTATATATAGTAGTATAGTAGTATAGTAGTTTGATAAAAAATAATAAAAAACCCTAAATGCTTTCACAAATAAGTACAGGAAACCTGAAATATTGCACCAGAAGACATATCTTTCTAGGCTAAATTGCTATTAGCATCTGGAAATTTTATCTTACTGTACCTCATTTAGATGCAAGTTTAATCCAGAATTAGAATTAAGCATGCAACTCTGAACTAGTTACGTATGCAGCAGCACCTGGCAATATCTTAAAGTAAGTTTTTCTAACACGTGGATGGGTTTCAACTAAAATTTCTGCTAATTTACAGCTGCAGACATTCATGTTAGCTTGCTCTTGACATTATAACATTGGCAACCAACTCTTGTAGTGTGGCAATTCATGAATGATTTTGGAGCAATTGTATTTATGATGACTATGATCATGATTTATCACTTATATCTTTATGTACACTGAGAGCTTATGCACTGAAGACAAATTCCTTGTGTGTCCAATCACACTTGGCCAATAAAGAATTCTATGAAGGATGGCAGAAAGGAAACAAAG
>QLTV01002996.1:58393-75454 GCA_003457575.1 Thermophis baileyi | reverse complement strand
GTATGGAGATAACAAAGACAACAGCAAAGATGATGTTACACAATGGTGCTTACGAGTCATATTATAGATAGAATAGAATAGAATTTCTTTATTGGGCAAGTGTGATTGGTCACACAAGGAATTTGTCTCCAGTGCACAAACTCAGTGTACATACAGTACAAACAACAAAGTGATAAGTAATAAATCATAAAAATAGATCATTAGATACAATCATAAATCATAAGGTGCAAACAACAATTGATAAATCATAATATACCAATAGGGGAAGGTAGTAGGAACGATGAGAGGTAAGAAAGAAGAGAAGATGAGAAGATACCATCGCAAACAAATGAATGTCCAATCTTTTGAGTGGGTTGATCTTGGTTAGTCTTGGTTAGAAGACCACCTGCTTAACTGGACAGGTCTAGAATTGAACACAACCTATCCTTTTAGATCATAGAATAACAGAGTTGGAAGGGGCCTTGGAGGTCATCTAGTCCAACCCCCTACTCGAGCAGGAGATCCTATACCATTTCAGAGAGATGACTGTTCAATCTCTTGTTAAAAGCCTCCAGTGATGAAGCACCCACAACTTCTGAAGGCAAGCCGTTCTACTGGTTAATTGTTCTCCTGAGTTCTAAGTTGGCTCTCTCCTTGGTAAGTTTTCATCCATTGCTTCTTGTCCTGTCTTCAGGTGCTTTGGAGAATAGGTTGACCTCCTCTTTGTGGTAGCCCCTTAGATGTTGGAAGACTGTTATCATTCACTCCTCCATTTGATTAAACTAGACGTACCCAGTTCCAGCAACCGTTCTTCATATGTTTTAGCCTCCAGTCCCCTAATCCTCTTTGTTGCTCTTCTCTGCACTCTTTCCAGAATCTCAACATCTTTTCTACATCATGGCGACCAAAAATGGATGCAATATTGCAAGCGTGGTCTTATCAAAGCATTATAGCGTGTTATTAACACTTCACGTGACCTTCCACACATCTTAAAGCTGCCAAGGTTAAGAAACACTGGTCTAATTTGCCTAATTCTTCCTTTCCCCAAAATAAACCTATCTACATTTTAATGAAAAACAGATTCCATGATATCTCTTTACATCAGGGATGGGCAATGCTGGCGACTCTATGACCTGTGGACTTTAACTCCCAGAATTCCTGAGGCAGCCATGTCCGCCTGTATTAAAGTTGCCAAGGTTAGAAACATTTGTTGTTTTTATTATTATTATTTTTTAATTTAGTTTGTCAAACATGTACGAGATAACAGGTGTAAGTATAAACATGGACATGAGCACATGAATGGAGTACAAATAAATGGGGACAGTAGGACGGGGACGGTAGGCACGCTGGTGCGCTTATGCACGCCCCCTTTACAGACCTCTTAGGAACGGGGTGAGGTCCACAGTAGACAGTTTAAGGTTGAAGCTATGGGGGTTTGAGGAAGTAAAAACGGAGTCAGGTAGAGCATTCCAGGCATTGACCACTCTATTGCTGAAGTCGTATTTTCTGCAATCGAGTTTGGAGTGGTTTACCTTGAGTTTGTATCTATAGTTTGCCCGTGTATTATTGTGGTTGAAGCTGAAGTAGTCGTTGACAGATAGGACGTTGTAGCAGACAATTTTGTGTACTATGCTTAGGTCAGACCGTAGGCAGCATAGTTCAAGGTTGTCCAAGCCCAAAATTTCAAGCCTTGTGGTATAAGGTATTCTATTGTGAGCAGAGGAGTGGAGTACTCTTCTCATGAAATACCTCTGGACCCGCTCAATTGTATTAATGTTTATTAATTGTATTAATATTAATTAATGTGAACATTGCACTAGTTCAAATAAAAATGTTTGGAAAATTAGACTTAGCTCATGTCTTCCTTACACATACATAAAAAAGTAAAAAATAATAATAATGCATGTATGGCTGGTTCTGGAATTCTGGGATTTGAAGTCCACCACTTGTAAAGAGGCCATAGTTGCTCACCCTTGTTTTTACATGTAAAATTATATTTCAGAATGAAAGAAGCTTGGACAAGTGTCTTCCTATATACAAACTACCTACGTTTTGAAGGGAATACTTGGGTTTCCCCCCCTACCATACAAGTTGCAGGAACGGGAATAAAACAAGCAAGCCGAACACTTTATCTGGAATATCCTTCTATCAAATCTTCATTAATGCTGATAATGCTATCGTTTCATTGCCAAAGTCTCCTCTTTTTTTTTTCTCGAGATGAGTTTAAATCAGGGGTGAAATGCTACCAGTTCGGCCCGGTCCGGGCGTACCGGTAGCGGTGGCCGTCGGTGGTTTGGAGAACCGGTAGCGGTGGCAGCGTGAGGCTCCGCCCACCTGCCTGGACGTCACCATTTTCTTGTTTTTAACCCTCTGCGCATGCACAAAGCGTTCTGTGCATGCATAGAGGGTGAAAAAGCATGCACGACGGACATGTGCGCGCACTTCCGAACTGGTAGGGAAGGTAAGTAGATTTCACCGCTGGTTTAAATGATGTGTTTAGTTTGTTCTTACTCTCTTTATGCTTGAGTTTTTATCGTGATGAGGGCTTCACCATTTTATTAGATGATATTGTAGCATGTTGGTTTTTATTTTTTACTCTTAACGACTGGTTCAACATCCTAGAATGAAGGGCAAGTTAAAAATAATCAGTATACATGATTCTGTCACAGAAGGAATCAAATCATTTCCAGTTGGCCTCAGGAGTGAAGGAGACGAGGTTCTTTTATTATATAATATTATCCAATGTTGTCTTTGACAACTATTTTTTTCTAGAAGCAATGTAGAATAGAAGTAAGTAGAAGGTAGACATAAGGATTTCCTCTTCACATTTATTAGTCTCCCTGCCCTAACGGACTTCTTAAAAAATATTTTTTAATTGTTATTTTTATGGTTTTTAAAAATTATTTTTTTAAAATAAAAATGATTTTAAAAAAATATATATATTTTGGCTGCTAAGCCAAACATAGCACCTAACTTCACTGCAGAGGTGGGTTCCTCCCAGTTCGGACCGGTTCTATAGGGCTGGTAGTAACTTGGCGGCCTGGGTCACTAGAACCGGCAGCGACCCAGGCCTGCCACGCCGCCGAACCGGTTCTTTCGGCAGCGCCATAGGCGGTGCCATCTTGTTTTTTGCTTCTGCGCATGCGCAGCTTTTTTAAAGCACTGTGCATGTGCAAAGCGCGCACGAAGTGCACTGCGCATGCGCAAAGCACGCCTGCGCCCACGCGGCGCGTCACTGAGCGAACCGGCAGTGAAGAAAAGCAGAACCCACCACTGCTTCACTGGTATTATTTTTGCAACATAGTTCTTTGAGAACAGCCACAGGTTATCCAGTTTCTTTAAAATTCTTTTTTTTTTTGGGGGGGGGTTATTAACTGGTTGATCCTTATGAAAACAGTGGCTTCCTTGTCCAAGCCGAGAAAAACAAGGGGACCCACAAGACTGGATGTTTGTTTGTTAGATTTGTGTGCTGTTCATCTGGAATGGATGTTTGTTACGCCATTCTAAAGGCTGAAATGAAATAGCCCATCAACGCCTGTTCTGAATGGAATATCGCATTCCTATAGAACAGGGATGTCAAACTTGATTTCATTGAGGGCCATATCAGGGTTGTGTTTGACCTCGGGAGCAGGGGTGAAATAGCAATAGCAATAGCAATAGCACTTAGACTTATATACCGCTTTACAGTGCTTTACAGCCCTCTCTAAGCGGTTCACAGAGTCAGCATATTGCCCCCAACAATCTGGGTCCTCATTTTACCCACTTCGGAAGGATGGAAGGCTGAGTCAACCTTGAGCCGGTGAGATGCTACCGGTTCAGCCCGGTCTGGGCGTACCGGTAGCAGCGGTCGCCGGTGGTTCGGAGAACCGGTAGCAGCGGCAGCGCGAGGCTCCACCCACCCACCTGGACGTCCCCATTTTCACCGTTCTGCGCATGCGCAGAGGGTGAAAAAGCGTGCGCCATGGGCACGCGCGCTTGCGCTTCCGAACCGGTAGGGAAGGTAAGTAGATTTCACTGCTGGCCGGGAGGGCATGGTCCAGGGGGCCGTAGCCAGGGTGGGTGTGGCCAGCTAGACACACTCACTCGTGTCAGGGGCACCTATGATGGCCCGGGCGGGGCTGGGGGGATCCTCCTGCAGCCCTCTGCCAGCGAAAACGGAGCCCTGGGGGGGCTGCACATGGTCCTCCCCGGCTCCATTTTCACTGGCAGAGGCCCTGTGGGCTGGTCCTTCGCTATTTCCAGGGCAGCCCCGCGGGCCAGATCTAAGCACACCGCGGGCCGTATCTGGCCCACGGGCCTTGAGTTTGACACCCCTGCTATAGAAGAAATATTCTATTCCATAAGAACATTTACAGATAGTGCAACCCCGCACTCTCTTGTCTCTGCTAGCGGCTGGCCCCTTCTCCTTCTCCCTCCTCCCTCCTGGGCGATCCCGTGTGAAAAACAGGGCAGCTGCTAGCAAAGAGGGGAGAGTGAGGGGTTGATGCTTCTGTGACCAGGGGAGCCGGGAAGCGTCTGGGTCTCACCCGGCCTCTCTTCCTCTTGCAGCCATGTGTGCTGCCGCTGCCATTCCAGAGGGCTTTCCTTGGGAGCGAGGGGGAATAAAGAGGCCATAAAGCGGGTGGGTGTGCAGCCGCCTTTGCTACTCACGTTGTTGCTGAGCTCCTGGAGAGGCACACTCATGCTGGCGATCCGGAGGGCAGGGGGAACCGGCCACTGCCTCCTAGCTTGGGAGCCAGCCTGGGGCGAGCTGGGCAGGGGCGGTGGCAATGGTGGAGTCCGGTGCTTGGGCCATGCGGAGCCGCTGTGCCAGGGGGCCGCGGACCGGCAGCCGGCCTCTCCCGTCCTTCCCGGAGAGCACTTCTGCTGATGGGAGGCGGGCGGACGATGTCTGGGGAAGGCAAGGTTAGCGCGCTCCCAGCGGTGCCTCCGCCAGCTCAGGAGACGCTTCGGGAGGCACTGGCCATCAGGGAGAGGGGGAGCCAGCCCGGCAACCTTTGTAGCCACGCAGCTGCAAAGCTTGCCGAGCTGCCTCCCACATTCCCTGCCATGTCTGCAACTTTTATTGGGAGGCGCTGGCCGGCAGGGAGAGGGAAGCCGGCCCGGCAAACTTTCCATCCGCGTGGCTACAAAGGTTGCCGGGCACTCTCTCCCGGCCAGCCAGCGTTTCCCGAAGTGTCTCATAGGCCGGCGGAGGCACTGTAGGGTGCGGCTGGGAGCGCGCTAACCTTGCCCTCCCCGGGCATCGCTGGCCCGCCTCCCATCAGCAGAGGCGCTCTTTGGGAGGCGCTGGCCGGCAGTGCAGCCACTCTCAGACCAGGGGTGGATTCCAACTTACCTCGCTGCCAGTTCTCTCCCGCCCGTGCCGTGTGGCCGCGCTTTGTGGGCGCTTGCGCACATGCACAGTGCAAACCCCCCCAAAATTAAAAAAAAACACGCCAAAAACAAAACGGCGACACATGCGCAGTGCCGGAAACTCGGCTTCTGCGCATGTGCAGAAGAAAAATAAAATAAAAAAAATTCGGAAAAAAAATTCGGAAAAAAATTGAAAAAAAGATGGTGGCGCCCACGGACCGGCACCGACCGATCCGGTTCAGTGACGTCATCGTGATGTCACCAGCGGGTCTCTACTGGTTTGGGCAAACCGGTCCGAACCGGGAGGAACCCACCCCTGGTTCTACCAGTGAAAACGGACTTCCGAGCTCCGTTTTCGCCTGTGACGGCCTCCTGGAACCCTCTGCCAGAGAAAACGGAGCTCGGGAGGGCTGCACACGGCCCTCGCGAGCCATTTTCGCTGGCAGAGGCACCGCCGGCCGGTCCTTCGTTATTTCCAGGGTGGCCCCGCGGCCCAGATCTAAGCACCGCGCAGACTGGATCCGGCCCCCTGTGCCTTGAGTTTGACACCCCTGCTCTAGAACTTGCAAGTGTTCCAACATCGGAAGTTGTTAGGAAGAGATTGGACAACACTTTGTTTGAAACGGTGTAGGGTTTCCTGCCTGAGCAGGGGGTTGGACTAGAAGACCTCCAAGGTCCCTTCCAACTCTGTTATTCTGTTATTCAGCTCCCAGAATTCCCTAGCCAGTCACCTCCACCCGTCTTAAAGCCCCTAAGGTTAGAAATGCTGCAGTAGATCAAATAAAAGTGTTTGGAGACCTAGACTTAGCTCGTGGCTTCCTTCCACATACATAAAAAAGAAGAGAAAAAGAATAATGCCAATACAAATACTCAGGAAGCTGCAAAACACCCCAGGTTAGCTTTGTCCTCTGTTCTGAGTAAATATACACACCTCCAATCACGACAATAGATTGCAACCAGCCTCTATTTTTCCATTTTTCCAAATACTTCTTGAGGCAGTATGGAGTTCAGTGACATTCAGGGAAATATTAGTCAGGTCAGTTGTTAGTTGTTTTTTTTTTTTTTGCTTTCTGCCAGACCAGCTTTACATATTTTTTTAAAAAAAATATTTTTATTTTAAAATTATGTTTTTTTAAAAGAAAATTAAGTAGGGGAAGGAGACTAACAGATGCCCAGAGAAAGTTCCTATCTGCTTACCTCTATGTGTTATTCGCCTTATATATGCTACATAATTTCCAGAAACTTTTGTCAAATTATTATTAGATTGCCAAATTATTAGATAATTAGATATAACGAATGAAAAGATCTCATGTCCTTGGCAGCCACATGAAAATGGATGCTTTCTAACTTTTCAGTTCAGCTGCCCCGAAACCACTTCCTAGTGGTCTCTATCCAAGTATTGAGCAGGGGTTTGGATGAAAGATTGAAAACTTCTGGAAAAAGTCACCAAAAATTAAGTGTGACATGGAACAAACTTTTCTCCCCTTAAATATGAATGTTGTGTAAGCTATCCCTTAGAGATAAGAGTTGGCAAAAATGGTTTTCAATATTACAACATCTGTAAAGTTTAATATATCAATCGTTCAGATGTAGATAGATCATGGAAGATAGATAGATGATAGATAGATGATAGATAGATAGATAGATAGATAGATAGATAGATAGATATAGATAGATAAGAGATAGAGATAAAGATAGATAGATAGATAGATAGATAGATAGATAGATAGATAGATAGATAGATAGATAGATAGATAGATAGATAGATAGATAGATAGATTAGAGAGATGAGAGAGTGGATGGATAGATAGACACAGACAGACAGATAGAGACAGACCGACAGCTAGATAGAGATAGATAGATAGATAGATAGATAGATAGATAGATAGAGATAGATAGATAAGAGATAGAGATAAAGATAGATAGATAGATAGATAGATAGATAGATAGATAGATAGATAGATAGATGATGATAGATAGATAGATAGATAGATTAGAGAGATGAGAGAGAGGGATGGATAGATAGACAGATAGACAGACAGACAGATAGATAGAGATAGAGATAGATAGATAAGGGGCGTGCATAAGCGCATTAGCGTGCCTACCGTTCCTGTCCTAATATTCCCTTTTATTCATATCCATTTATGTATTCATAATCATGTTTATACTTATACCTGTTATCTAATACATGCTTGATGAAAAAAAATAAAAAATAGATAGATAGATAGATAGATAGATAGATAGATAGATAGATATATAGATAGATAGATAGATAGACAAATAGATAGACAGACAGACAGACAGACATAGAGAGATGAGAGAGATAGAGTTCGATGAGATAGAGAGAGAGAGAGAGAGAGAGAGAGATAGAGAGGTATAGATACGGTAGGTAGGTAGGTAGGTAGGTAGGTAGGTAGAGATAGAGATATAAATTGCTACAGTAGCTAGCTAGCTAGCTAGCTATAACTAGATAGCTAGATAGATATAATTAGATAATATACAGCCCCATTGATGAGTTGTTGGATGATGTGTGAGTAATAAACTGACTTTAACTAACACCTGCCTCACCAGCGTGACTCAGGTCAGAACATTATCCTTCATAACTGAAATCCTGTTGGTCAAATGTCACGTAGAATTATTTTATCTGTATTTTTTTAAAATTTTAACAAGATCTCTCTCTAAACTGTACTTTCTTACGTTCCAAATGGCTAAGTCGCGTATCCTTATATTTTACATCCAATCTCTTTCCCCACCATCAAAATCTGGTATTTAATCTAGCCAACATTAAGGCTATAACTATGCCAGTAGGAGCTAAATAAGGCGCTTGGCTATCTCTCTCTTGTAAACCCTGACATTTTGGACTGCACCTTTTCTATTTGTGTACCAGTTTCAGCTTCTGTGCCTGAAGCTTTTAAAGATCTCCCCAATAAGTTCATGTTCACCGTTTCATTCTGTTTAGTTTAAATCAACAAAGCCAGTAAAACCCTTTGCAAATGTTAGGCTTTAGTCTCATGAGAAAGATTACCATTCACTTTATACCGAAGGAGAATCTGACCCTGGAGAGAAATAATCCCATGGTCCCACAGTAGGAAGGACATATGCTGAAGCTTGCTAGATCCACACCCATGTGAGGCTCTTGAACTTGGCTTTGATGTCCATAGGTGTCCGTACATAGCCACAATAACACCAGAGAAAACCTGCAACGTACTGTTAATGATGCAAGCTCCATATTTTATCCTGGTATTGTGATGTTGCATGAAAGTCCATAAATGTAGGAGAAGGGAGGTGGAGTGAAAAGGAGAATCAGCCTAGAATCCTTATGTAGCCACAAAAGAACTAAGTCCAACTGCTCTTGCGTGCTGTTGACCCTTATCTAATTCTAAACAGGTGCTGACTGTTAGTTCAGAAGATTCTTGTGTTTAGGCTCTGTATTGTGACAATATCAAGCAAATGTATCACTTGCCTCTCTGGTCTCCATTGTCCTGAAGGTGGACACATCCATGTGGTTTTCTTGGGAATAATATGGCAATGAGTTGCAAATTACTTCTGGAAGTTTTTTCAACTTCCCAGTCCAGCCTAGTCTTCTTTCATCCAAATATTAAGCAGGCACGAACCTTCTGAGCTCCATCAAAATCAGGAAGGTTTTACCATCTGCTGAGACATGTTTCAAGCTATTCTACTATCAGGCAGAAGCAATAAGATTCACTTGAGAATGGTTCAAGTGATCTACTTTATTACATTCTACCTATATTACAGGAATCTCCCTAGACTGCTTATCTACACTTGGGAGCAAATAGACCCCATGAACTTAGTGTGGTCATGCTTTTGCCTCTTGTGGCTTTGCAAGGATTCAAGACTAGAGCCTCGCTTGACCCCTCCTCCCTGCCTAGGTGGTAGTTTCCTAACATACCTTACTAATACGGTATGATACAATGCCCAAAACATGTTAAGAATAGTAAAATGGGACAGTGAAGCTCATCAACATTCCCCCATGTGTGCTTTCAAAGCACTTTATGTTAACCTTTAAATAAAATTGTTGTGACAATTTGACATGGAAGCTGCAACGGAGAAGATGCTAGACTTGGTGAATGCTTTATAAACCTTCAGTCACTGAGGAAAGACCATCTGTTACAGGAAACCATCATTTTCTTCTAGCTTAAGTGACCTCTTGTGCATTGAGTAGAAAGAGCAGCCGTGGAAAACACTTCTTTTTCAGAGCAAACACTTTTGAAATATGGATGTTATTTGGAAGGAAACTAGGTTAAGATAGGGATTTGAATCTGAATTAGAAGGCTCAGCATGATAGTGATTATTCTTAAGAGCTGAACTCAAAAGATACAGCACATCCAAATAGGTCTATCATATCTAGTTACCTAAGGGTCACCAGGGGTGGTACTTACTTTCCCTACCAGTTCGCAAATGTGAGCGTGCGCACACACTTCGCTCGCATGTGCTTTGCTCACGCGCACGACTTGCACGCATACACATGGCTTGAAAATGTGCCTAAATAGGACGGCATAGCACCGGGGGGGGGGCCCCCCACCCCACCCACAGGTCGCTACTACCGGTTCGCCTGAACCAGTCCGAACCGGCTGAATACCACCTCTGAGGGTCACCAATAGGATATCACTATTAAAGGATCAGAGATTGTTAATGTTTTGCAGAGGTGCCGTAATTCTGTTGTAAAGCAAATTCTTTGCGTACAGAAGACCTCAAATCTATCTCCAGCAGGTCTGCAGAGCGATGGTTGCATGACATCCTGAATCACCCATCTCCTATTATTTATGGTTCAGTTGTAGTAAACACTTCTGAAAATTGGATTCATTGATTAATCCATGCCAAAGTAACCATGGTTTAATCTGTTCTGCAAACCCAGCCAGAATAAAGCAGTTTTCTACATCCTATTTCTGTAGGAAAAGGTTCAGTGGAATTCAGGGAATTCAAGTTTGATTATTGCAATTAAAATTCTTACTAATAATTACTAATAATTATATATATATATAAACCCACACACACAAGAATTCAGGAAGGTTTACCTTGAAGGAAATATACTTGACATCACTGCGTAAATCAAAACTGAAGCTGGGACTGCAGGATAGACCCAAACTAACAGCATAACTAGAGCTATCACTTCTAGGATGTCAAATTTCAGTTGACCACTAGATGGTAGCAGAGAGATATTGACATCCTAAACTAGTTGTTGTTATCTAGTGGTCAACGGGAGTTTTGCAGCCAAGAAATAGCTATTTAAGCATAATCCTACTGAATTTAAGTGTATTAAACTGAGGCTAAATTAATCCAATCCAATATTAATCAGAATCTCTTGATAGAGTGTCCAGGAAGGTGTACAAAGCAGAACCATGGGATTAAACTAAATGTGATCTGCCTATTTACCGTAGTAACATGTTATAAGGACAAGAAAAACTTGTCTTTCTATCATCAATTAAGGGACCTTATGAAAAACCTGTTAGCATTATTTAAAGCTGCGGGGTCCTTGGTATTGTCTGAGCTTAGTGGTTTTCTTGCAGACGTTTCATGACCCAAATAGGTAACAAAATCAGTGCTAGAAGGGAGTGGGGTTTGCTCTTATTTTTATAGACTAGCGGCTTGTAAAGCTGAGTTTTTGTCTGATTGCTTTCACTGTCTAAGCTCATGATTTGCTACCAATTGTCATCATCTTATAACGACCCCACAATCCCTTGCGGGCTGGAGTCTGGGCAATTGAATGGAGCTAGCAGTGTTTAATGGCTGGATGCCCCTTCCTGTCGCCAATGCGGAGTTTTGTTCAGCAGATATATATACTCATTGTGCCCCAAGAGAGAAATATCTGCCTCTACCTAGGATCCAACTCACAGCCTCCTGATTGTGAGACGAAAGCTTCACCTCTAGGCCACCGCACCACTCCTCATGATTTGCTGCCAATACTGGGACAAAATACCCCTCCCCACACCTTCCGAATGTAGAACAAAGGGTTAAATCTCAAAGATGAGCCTTGAGATCAGCTAGGAATGTTATGGTATTGCTACTTCCTCCTCCATTTTTCCTGTGATTGAAATGATAAATAGAAGGGTTTCTGGCTCACTTTTACTGCCTCAAAGTTGATGGAGCATGCTGTACAGTAGATGGCAAAAATGCCATCATGGATATAACAGAATAACAGAGTTGGAAGGGACCTTTGAGGTCTGCTAGTCTGACCCAGGGGTGAAATTCAACATTTCCCCCTACCGGTTCTGTGGGCGTGGCTTGGTGGGCGTGGCAGGGGAAGGATACTGCAAAATCTCCATTCCCACCCCACTCCAGGGGAAGGATACTGCAAAATCCCCATTCCCTCCCCACTCCAGGGGAAGGATACTGCAAAATCCCCATTCCCACCCCACTCCAGGGGAAGGATACTGCAAAATCCCCATTCCCTCCCCACTCCAGGGGACACTCCAGGGGAAGGATACTGCAAAATCCCCATTCCCTCCCCACTCCAGGGGAAGGATACTGCAAAATCCCCATTCCCTCCCCACTCCAGGGGAAGGATAACTGCAAAATCCCCATTCCCTCCCCACTCCTGGGGGAAGGATATTGCAAAATCTCCATTCCCACCCCACTCTGGGGCCAGCCAGAGGTGGTATTTGCCGGTTCTCCGAACTACTCAAAATTTCCGCTACCGGTTCTCCAGAACCTGTCAGAACCTGCTGAATTTCACCCCTGGTCTGACCCCCTGCTCAGGCAGGAAACCCTATACCATTCCAGACAAATAGTTGTCTGACCTCTTCTTAAAAACGTCCCGTGTTGGAGCACTCACAACTTCTGGAGGCAAGTCGTTCCACTGATTAATTGTTCTCACTGTCAGGAAATTTCTCCTTAGTTCTAGATTGTTTCTCTCCTTGATTAGTTTCCATCCATTGCTTCGTGTTCTGCCTTCAGATCCTTTGGAGACTAAGTTGACCCCCTCTTCTTTGGGGCAGCCTCTCAAATATTAGAAGACTCGATGTCCCCCCTAGTTCATGTTCTACAAGGGTGGTTGCATCCAAGATACTTCGTGAAATGTTAGAAGGAAGGACATAGGACAAAGAATTGGCCTTCAGACGTGCACACAGCTTGGCTGACTTGCCTAAGATTCCTAACAGAACTTCAGTTTCCTGAGAAAATTGGTACAATGTACGATGTGCCACTGGTGGGCTCTTCAACAAAAACCTGTTGAATGCCAGTTGTACAAAACAAAGCCAAGAACCTTTTTTTTTTGTTTTTTGTTTTAAAAGAGAGAACATCTGTGATTCTCCAGTTTTGGGCTCAGTCGTTGGAACTGGAAATTATTCTCCCTGCTTTGCATTGTCATAACAGGTGTACAGTTTCCCAGCTTGTGAGTGAGTGTGTTGCCTCTGGAACGAAGTAGAGTATTTTTAGATGAAGACATGAGTTGGCAGGGAGATGCCATAATCTTCGCATTAACACGAGTAAACATATATGCCTCTGTTGGCTTGGATCCACCTCAAAACAATTTCAGCTTTGGACAACGTAGAAGGACAGATGGGACATCTGTAAAAACGTGCCTTTTGCATACAGGAAGGTGTCAATACGGCTGTTAATTTAATTGAATTTAAATTTATTTATTTTGTCAATCTCGTATTAGATTATACATATACTGTAAGTATAGTACATAATTTGAATACATGAAATGAATAAAAATAAAAGGGAACATTAGTATAGGGACGGTAGGCATGATGGTGCGCTTATGCACGCCCCTTACAGACCTCTTGGGAATGGGGTGAGGTCGACAGTAGAAAGTCTAAGGTTAAAGGTTTTTGGGGTTTGGGGAAGAAACCAGAGAGTCAGGTAGTGAATTCCATAGTTTTAAGTTGTCTAAGCGCAGAATATCAAGTCTGGTGGTATAATGTATTCTGTTGCGAGCAGAGGAGTGTAGGGCTCTTCTCATGAAATATCTCTGGACATGCTCTATTGTATTTATGTCCAATATGCAGTGTGGGTTCCAGACAGATGAGCTGTATTCAAGGATTGGTCTGGCGAATGTTTTGTATGCTCTGCTTAATAGTGTAATATTACCGGAGAAGAAGCTACGTAAGATTAGGTTATCAACTCTGAATGCCTTTTTGGCGATGTTGTTACAGTGGGCTTTGGCACTTTTTGGCACTGTTACTTCATCTTCATTAAAGCCGAACACAGCCAACACACCTTAAAGGATGTCGCTGTTACCCCTGCTCCAGTTTTTCGTTTCATATTTCTGAAACGGTCGCGTAGCATGTAGGGCGACTAAAAAGCCCGATGGAATAAAAACAACATCCCTGTGGCACCTTAACCACTAACAAATTGATCGCGCACCATTCATCCGTCACTGAAAACGTGACAACAGTGTGTAAATAATACTTGTGGGTTTGGACTGGAGCTGTGCGAAGATTGATACTCCCACTTTGTAGCTGATTCTCAGCTGGGACTGTAGATTTAGCTGCTTGGATTGGTCTGCACATATGACTGATTCCTGCTTTGAACATTGTTTAAGAAAAACTATTCTTTTTAAGAGAGAAATGTGCACCAACCCTAGCTTATTTTTCCCTTAAAATCACTCCAAGATCTCTAAAGATTTTATTCCTTCCAATACAGGAAAAAACAAACAAACCCCGATCACATTCTGCTTTGGGTTTTTACAAAACTGCATCCCCCTGACACCCATTCACAAAATTACACTTGATACCCAATGATATTCAGCTATTCAGATATTCAGATTAACAGAGTTGGAAGGGACCTTGTGGGTCATCTAGTCCAACCCCTCGCCCAAGCAGGAGACCCTACACCATTTCTGACAGAGGGCAGTGCAGTCTCTTCTGGAAAGCTTCCAGGGATGGAGCTCCCACAACTTCTGCTCCATTGGTTGATTGCTCTCACTGTCAGAAAATTTCTCCTTATTTCCAGGTTGAATCTCTCCTTGTTCAGTTTCCATCCATTATTCCTTGTCTGGCCTTCAGGTGCCTTGGAAAATAGCTTGACCCCCTCCTCTCTGTGGCAGCCCCTCAAATATTGGAAGAATGCTGTCATGTCTCCCCTGGTCCTTCTCTTCACTAGACTAGCCATGCCCAGTTACTGCAACCGTTCCTCGTATGTTTTAGCCTCCAGTCCCCTCATCATTCTGGTTGCTCTTCTCTGAACTCTTTCTAGAGTCTCAACATCTTTTTTATAGTGTGGTGATCAAAACTGGATGCAGTATTCTAGGTGTGGTTATAGGATACTCATCTTACTGGTTACTGATAGATTTCTGGTTATCAGTAACCAACTGTGGGAAACTGCCAACTAGGCTGGAAGGGGGTGTCAAGCAGGGATCAAGCTTGGAGTCCTTGCGTACCCACAAGAGAAATAACCTTGACCTTCCCCAAGGATCCATGACTCCTTATGTGGTCATTCCCAAGGGAAGGCAAGCAACCTGATAAGATTCTTGTAACTTAGGTGGAGAACAATATAGCTAGTTCTCGATTTACAACCGCAAACCGAGGCAAAGATGTCTGTTGCAAAATGGGACAGTTGTTCGGTGAGATTTGCCACCCCCCATTTTACGACCTTTCTTGCCACCGTTGTTCAGTGAATCACTGGAGTTGTTCAGTTAGCAACAGAATTGTCAAGCGGATCCGGCTTCTCTATTGACTTTCCTGGTCAGAAGGTCGCAACAGCGGGTCACGTGAATCCCGGGGACACTGCAACCGTCGCAAATACGTGCCAATTGCCCAAGCATCTGAATTTTGATCACATAACCGTGAGGATGCTGCAACAGTCGTAAGTGTGAAAAACGATCCTAAGTCCCTTTCTCCAGTGCCATCGTAACTTCGAGCGGTCACTAGATGGATGATTATAAATGGAGGACCACCTGTAAGGTTGCTTGTATTTAGCTAACGTATTTACAGATACAGATTAACAAAGTTGGAAGGGACCTTGTAGGTCATCTAGTCCAACCCCCCCACCCAAGCAGACCCTACACTATTTTTGACAGATGTCATTCCATTCTCTTCTTGAAAGCTTCCAGTGATGAAGCTCCCACAACTTCTGAAGGCAACTTCTGTTCCATGGGTTGATTGTTCTCACTTTCAGAAAATTTCTCCTTATTTCCAGGTTGAACCTCTCCTTGTTCAGTTTCCATCCATTATTCCTTCTCTGTCCTTCGGGTGCTTTGGAAAATAGCTTGACCCCCCTCCTCTTTGTGGCAGCCCCTCTAATATTGGAAGACTGCTATCGTGTTTCCCCTGGTCCTTCTCTTCACTAGACTAGCCATGCCCAGTTCCTGCAACCGTTCTTCATATCTTTTTAGCCTCCAGTCCCCTCATCTTCTTGGTTGCTCTTCTCTGCACTCTTTCTAGAGTCTCAAAATCTTTTTTTATATACCAACCAGGGCTCTTGTAGACTTCGAAATAGGTTCCTGCTACTTCGGCTAGCATAAAACTTTCCTGAATCCACTTAGGTGTTGAATTTGGCCAGTTTTGCTATTTATAGTCTTTTCCCGTAAAGGCTGCCCCCTCCTACTTTCATCCTTTGAAGAGATTAGCGTTTCTTGCTTCCTCTCTCTCTGTCCATGGTTTTACAGACAAAAATCAGAACGTGCTTGCGTGCGGATGGATTTATCCAAGGAAGCGTGACCCCGAATGGCTGCTTCCTGCTTCTGCTTTTCTTTTCTTTTTTTAATATCCCCAACAATCCTTCCTTCCTTTGGGTTACGTAATTAGCGCCTGAGGCTGAATTAATGGTTCTCGGCTCAAGATGAGTAATTCAACCTCTTGCCCTTCCAGAGTCTGACTCTTCATATTGGAGAGATGTAAAAAAAGAAAGGGGAAAAAAAAACCGCCAGTTGCTGTAAAGATTGGTTAGAGGCTTTAAGGGCTGCCAAAAAGGTGAACATTTCAATGTCCAGAAAGTGGATCAGCACATAGAACAAAGAAGGGTGGAAGTCAAACCCATAAATAGCTCAGAATTGCCTTTTGGCTCTTTTCCTGATCAAATGTTCAAGCCAAAGACGGTCAGGAGCACAGAGCCGTAAAGCCGAGAACAAGTACACGATTAATTCTTCACGTTCTCAGACCCTGCAGGGATTTTGATGCCGGACGTTGTTCAGATCATGACAGCCCTTACTAGAAATGTCAACAGCCTGAGAGCCAACGCATGGACGCTTTGAACTTGGCTGTTTATAGAGGGAGGGATTTAAACTGAAGTTTCAAGCTTGCATGTTAAGGAGTCAAAGAAAAAGATGTATTAGAAAGTTTTGATTAAAAAAAATGGTTTTAAAAAAAAGTTTAGTACTTTGAAGGGGGGAAAAAAAGGGTGGGAAAAAAGTCCCCCCCTTTTTTCCCCAGTAAGGTCAAAGAATTTGAAAGAATACAATGAATTTTGTAAATGAAAATGGTGACAATTTACAAAGATTACTAGGTGCAAATAGAAATACACATGATTTCCATAGCAAGAAAGGGTTAAATTGATTATTTTATTCGAAGAGTAAAACATGTTTTTATTTGGATATATCACTTCTGGAATTTGTGCTTGTGAAGGGGAAAAAAAATGAAACGTTGACTTTGGTTTTGTTGATTAGAAAGATTTGGTGTTATAGGAATGGCTAGTTATATATTAATGTGTAAAAGCAAAAAAAGTTGAGGTTGGAGTGTATTTATCTTGTACTGTGCTAGGAAGAGTTGGAAGTCAATGCCCCCTTTTCTTTCTTTTTCTTTTTCTCTTTCGCGTTCTCTTTCGCGC
>QLTV01002996.1:37699-48287 GCA_003457575.1 Thermophis baileyi | reverse complement strand
CTCAGTCATCCAGGTCATGGTTGTCCCAAAGAGGTGCTTTTTTTCAAGAGGCAACTGGACTTCCTTGTTTTTCTTTCAAGACGTTTCGCTTCTCATCCAAGAAGCTTCTTCAGCGAAACGTCTTCAAAGAAAAACCAGAAAGTCCAGTTGCCTCTTAAAATAGCAATAGCAATAGCACTTAGACTTATATACCGCTTCATAGTGCTTTACAGCCCTCTCTAAGCGGTTCACAGAATCAGCCTATTGCCCCCAACAATCTGGGTCCTCAAAAAAAAGCACCTTAGGGTTCTTCAGAAGGTTTTGTTGAGCATTTCCTCTCTGCACTAAAGCTAAGTTTCAGCCTTAAAGATGGCTGTGTTTCAGAAACCGGCTCTTTATATATAGAAATGACATTCAAACTCTTTTGCACTCCATACCTATTCTCTATAACAGACCATCCACCTGTGAGAGATTGGGAGGAGGCTGAGGAAGAAACAGAAACAACAGTTGTTTCTAGACAGAAACAACAGATGTAGTTAGTAGTTTATCTTATAAACAGCAGCTCGGAGGGCTACTAATAAGCCCAGGAAGAAGAGGACATAAATAGCAATAGCAATAGCACTTAGACTTACGGTATATATCACTTTATAGTGCTTTATAGCCCTCTCTAAGCGGTTTACAGAGTCAGCATATTGCCCCCCCAACAATCTGGGTCCTCATTTTGCCAACCTCGGAAGGATGGAAGGCTGAGTCAACCTTGAGCCTGGTGAGATTCGATCTGCCAAACTGCTGGCAGCCGGCAGTCAGCAGAAGTAGCCTGCAATACTGCACTCTAACCACTGCACCACCATGGCTCTTGTCCTGAATGGTGAAGACTGAAGTCTTCTACTGCATTTTCTAAAAATTCTGTACCTTCCTTTGAATTGCTGCATCAAAAAGACTCTCGTTGAAGTCCGTGATTCTCACTTCCTTGATCATTCCTTGTGGTAAGGTGTGAAGGTGTGACACTAGATCCCTCTGACATGGGAGAGCCAATTTTCCATTTTTCTCTGAAATGGTCAGATTTGCTGTCATCTGGTTCTTCGCTCACTGTATAAAACTCTCACGTCTGTAATCAGTTGCAGATCTAGTTGAACGATTCAACTGAATGATACTCAAGTTACCTTGAGATAAGATGGGGAGGGCTATAACATTTTATGAATGAATGAATGAATGAATGATTTTATTTATTTATTTATTTGTTTGTTTTGTCAAGCGTGTATAAGATTACAGACAAAGGATGAACATTAATATGAATATATAAAAGTACAAGCATGGTTTTGAGTACATGGTATTTTACAAAATACATGGTGTCTTTAGGACAGGGACGGTAGGCACGCTAGTGCGCTTATGCACGCCCCTTACAGACCTCTTAGGAATAGGGTGAGGTCAACGGTAGACAGTTTTAGGTTAAAGTTTCTGGGGTTTGGGGAAGAAACTACAGAGTCAGGTAATGTATTCCAGGCATTGACCACTCTGTTGCTGAAGTCGTATTTTTTGCAATCAAGTTTGGAGCGGTTTACATTAAGTTTGTATCTATTGCGAGCTCGTGTATTGTTGAGGTTGAAGCTGAAGTAGTCATTGACAGGTAGGACATTGTAGCATATAATTTTGTGTGCTACACTTAGGTCAGATCGAAGGCGGCGGCGTTCTAAATTTTCTAGGCCCAAAACTTCAAGTCTGGTGGCATAAGGTATTCTGTTGCGAAGGCCCAAAATTTCAAGTCTGGTGGCATATGGTATTCTGTTGCGAACGGAGGAGTGTAGTGCTCGTCTCGTGAAATATCTCTGGATATTCTCAATTGTATTACTGTCTGATATGTAGTGTGGGTTCCAGACAGATGAGCTGTATTCTAGTATTGGTCTAGCAAATGTTTTATATGCTCTGGTTAGAAGTACAATAATACCAGACAAGAAGCTACGCAAGATTAGGTTAACCACTCTTAATGCCTTCTTAGCAATGCTGTTGCAGTGGGCTCTGGCACTTAGATCATTCCTTGGAAGATCATGCTACATGAAGGTGTTTCCTTTGCAGCTCAGAACATGACCAACATTTTAAACCAGTCTCCATAAGTGGCAGCATGTGATTTTGGCTGACTGCGGAACAGCAGAGTTAAGAGTGGATTTTAGTTGGATATGGTGGGCTATTTTCAGTAATGTTCACTACTCTGGGAACTAAAAACATTATCCTGAAAGAATGAAGGGCTGAATCACTTCCATTACTTTGAGAATAAAAATTACGTGGGTCAGGATTTGAGCTCGAGATCAGGGGTGTCAAACTCGATTTCATTGAGGGCCGAATCAGAGTTGTGTTTGACCTCGGGGGGGGGGGCTGGGGGGGCGTGGCCATCTCACTGTCACTCATCGAGGCTCCGTTTTCAGCCGCGACAGCCTCCTGCAGCCCCCTGCCAGCGAAAATGGAGCTCGGGGGGACAGCTTGTGGCCCGCCTGGGCTCCGTTTTCAGCTGCGACGGCCTCCCCAGGCTCCGTTTTTGCTGGCAGAGGGCTGCAGGAGGCCATTGTGGCTGAAAACGGAGCCTGGGAGGGCTGCGTGAAGCCCGCAGCTCCGTTTTCGTTGGCAGAGGCACCGTGGGCCAGCCCTTCGCTGTTTCCAGGGCAGCCCCGCAGGCCAGATCTAAGCACCTCGTGGGCTGGATCCAGCCTGCGGGCCTTGAGTTCGACACTCCTGGTCTAGGTGAAGGCTTCTTAACCTTGTGGGATCCTTGGTACTCTCTGAGCTTGAGTGTTTTCTTGCAGATGTTTCATTACCCAACTAGGTAACATCATGAATGCTGGGTGTGCGGGTGGTGAGAAGGAGGAGGAGGAGGAGGAGGAGGAGGAGGAGGAGGAAAATGACTGAGGGGTCCTTGCTCTCTGAGCTTGGTGGTTTCCTTGCAGACATTTCATTACCCACCTAAGTAACATCATCAGTGATAGAAGAGAAAGGGGTTTGCTCTGTTTATATACAACTGGCTTGCCCTGTACTCTGGCAGGGAACTATCAAGAATACTTCCACCAACGTAGACAAGGCAAGCCACTTGTATATAACCGGAAAGCAAACCCCACTTCCTTCTAGCACTGATGATGTTACCTAGTTGGGTCATGAAACGTCTGCAAGAAAACCACCAAGCTCAGAGAGCACCAAGGACCCCACAGTTCAACCCTGAGCTACAAATATTCTCTTCTATCAGCTTTTCAACCTTTCTTAAGCGTACAAAAGGTTCATCCTTGTGTGCTGAAAAAAAAATACGCTTCTGTGCTTTCAGTTTTAATTAGGAAAAAAATTATGCTGGTTGTTAGATGCTTAGTTACAATAAAATACAGCTATTAATAAATACAGCTGGAAACATGGGCCTCATTACCCTTCTTTTTTGTGTTCTACTTTGTGCCAATTTGTCAATGGGCAAGAGTTAATATTCTGACTTGTGATCTCCTCCCTAGGATGTTTAAAAAAAAAAAAAGAGAGACTGTGGGCTTCCAATGATGTTATTTAAAATTCAAACAGCTATGTCGGGCTCTTCATAGCATCTGTCGGCAATGCTTGAAATTATTCAGAAATCTGAGAAAACAGCTGGTGAGGGAGAACGAGCAGTAAATAACCACACATAAAATAGATCCATTATTTCCCCCCCTGTGGGTGTCTTTTCTTTTCTTGTCTTTTTTTCTGTGTGTGTGTGTGTGTGTGGTAACTTGTTCACATTGAAGGATCTGAAGTGATAACAGCTGATAGCAATGCTTCTATTTATAACTGTTGATCTAGTAGGGATATCTCTTTCACTCGTTTGAGCTGCCGCTTGCTGTGAGAATCGGGGTTATGAGTTTTGTCATCTTAGCTCTGGTGAAACGGATCGCAGGGGGATGGTTTGGTGCGTTTGTTATTTCTGTTCAGTCTTTCGTGACCCTGACATTATTTGGCAGGTCAGCCCAGAAAGAGAAAACCAGACAAAACAAAACTCGTTTTGCTCTTAATTAATATTCCCTTCTTTATTTATAGAAGGCTGCCAGTTCTTCTTCAGATATATTCATCATCACATTTTGGGCCACAATTCACACTCTCTGGGAGTGTGTAGTGCAAGGGTGTCAAACTGGATTTCTTCGAGGGCCGGATAAAGCATTGTAGTTCTCCTCCGTGGGCCGGCCGCAGTGGGTGGGAGGGGGAGACGGGACGGATGCCTCCTGCAGCACTTTGCTGGCCAAAACAGGGCGCGGGGGAGCCGCACGCCCCCCCGCACGCCATTTTGGCTGCCAGAGGCTATTGTGCTATTTCCAGGCCAGCCCCGCAGGCCAGATTTAAGCCAGATCCGGCCCGCGTGCCTTGAGTTTGACATCCCTGGTGTAGTGTATGTGCGTTGTTAATATGGAGAACCGAGGGGGCTATTCTAAGATTCAAAAACCAGTTAATACAGGTAGCCCTCAACAATTGAGCCCCAACGTTTTTGTTGTTAAGTGGGACATTTGTTAAGTGAATTTTGCTCCATTTCGCGACCTTTCTTGCCACCGTTGTTAAGTGAATCACTGCAGTCATTAAGTTAGGAACCCGGTGGTTAAGTGAATCTGGCTTCCCCATTGACTTTGCTTGTCGGAAGGTCGCAAAAGGGGATCACGTGTCCTCCGGGACGTTGCAACCGTCATAAATATGAGCCAAGGTTGCCAAGGATCTGAATTTTGATCTCTGGGAATGCTGCAACGGTCTTAAGTGTGAAAAACGGTCGTAAGTCACTTTTTTTCAGTGCCGTTGTAACTTTGAACAGTCACTAAATGAACGGTTGTAAGTCAAGGACGACCTGTAATTGTATTTTCAGGATAAGGCAAGTAAACCTGATGACCTTCACAGCTGACACCTGCCAATGTACAATACGGAGAACGTTAGCATTATCCAGAATCTACAGTAGTGGCCAAAATTGTGGAAACCTTTGGGGAAAAGTGTATATTTGAGGTTTGATGGCTAATAACCCCACTTTTTTTTTTTTTGGAGTTTCAAGATAATCATATTCCACTGCTGGAATGGCCGGGGAATAGCCCAGACTTTAACCCAATTGAAAATCGATGGAGCCGACTAAAGAAACTTGTTAGTCAGAAGCGACCCAGCAATAAAACCCAGTTAATAGAAGCAATCATTCAATCTTGGTTTCACATTATAACAGCTGCAGTACTAAAAGACTTGGTTCACTCCATGGGAAGACGTTGTAATTCATGCTAAAGTAAGTATTAACTGACATGGTGATAATTTTTGTATATCTCGTTTCACTTTTCTTCTTTATAACTGCTATTCTAATAGCAAATCCTTCATAAAAGTTATTGCATTACATTCTTGATTAAATTATCTTTCCATTGATCTATAATTTTATGGTACTACTACTCCAAAAACAAGCGGTGTTATTAGCTAGTTTTAGACAATACACTTTTCCCAAAAGATTTCCACAATTTTGGCCACTACTGTAACCTCATTTACGTGAAGTTGTCCAAATTAGCTTTTTAGAAATTTTCTTTAGAAAAATGGATATTATCTACTTTGGTCGGATTTCCTACCCCCCCCCCCCCCCAGCATTAGACAGGCCAACAGATATGAAACAGAAATGTTAATCCTTTAGCAAACAAGCTGCTTTGCTTGTTTAACTTATTAGCCAAACATCGTATTAAAAACAAGGGGATGAAGCAGCGATCTGTTCCCAGGATGTAAAGAGCATCACGTTGGAAGAATTCCATAACACGTCAATAATGGCTTAAATAATGCAGCACGAACCGAGATCTGAACTAATTAGAAAACAGCTCAGTTTTCTTTGACCATTTTCAATTCTAGTGAGGGACATTTGCACCAATTCATTGGGAAAGTTACTGTTGTTCATGGAATTCAGTTTATATTTGCTTTGCTTATGATACTGCCAATATCTCTTTGGGTTTTTATGGCAACAGAATTCTTAATTAGAAAGGCTGTTTGCTCTGATCCAATACAGACATTCTGGACTTCTTATATTTGGTATCCTCTGGCTCACTCAGAGTCACAGTCTACTTAAAATGTGGACTTTATTAAGCCTTAATAAATATCAAAGCAAAGGCAATCGTTTTCCTCACCCCTCCTAAATGCACATTAGCCTATTTTTCCTCAATAAAGTAATTTTCAAGGAGCTTTCCTAGAAAGAGGCCTTGAGTTTTAAAAAAAAAATGATATTGAGACTTTGGAAAAAGTGCAGAGAAGAGCAACTAAAATTATTGAGAGACTAAAACATATGAACAATGGTGGCAGTAATTGGGTATGGCTAGTCTGGAGAAAAGAAAGACTAAGGGTGATACGATAGCAGTATTCCAGTATTTGAGGGGCTGCCACAAAGAAGAGGGGGTCAACTTACTTTCCAAAGCACCAGAAGGCAGGACAAGAAACAATGGATGGAAACTAATAAAGGAGAGAAGCAACCTGGAATTAAGGTGAAACTTCCTAACAGTGAGAACAATTAAACCAGTGGAAAGGGTTGCCTTCAGAAGTTGTGAGTGCTCCATCATTGGAGGTTTTTAAGAAGAGACTGGACAACAGCCACTTGTCTGAAATGGTATAGGGTAGTGACAGCTAACCTTTTCGGCACCGAGTGCCAAAACTGGAGTGTGCGCGCACTGGAGCGCCGTAACCTGGAAGAGAGCAGCTGGCTGGTGCACATGCACGCACCATCGCCAGCTGCTCTTCCTGGTTACGGCGCGCATGCGCACAGGCCAGCTGCTCTCTTCCAGGTTACGGCGCACACATGCGTGCCAAGACCAGCTGGAACCCAGAAGAGAGCAGCTGACCGGTGCGCATGCGTGCCATAGCCCGGAAGAGCAGCTGGTGATGGCGCGCGTGCCCACAGAGAGGGCTCTGCATGCCACCTCTGGCATGCGTGCCATAGGTTCGCCAACACGGGTATAGGGTCTCCTGCTTGAGCATGGGGTTGGACTAGAAGACCTTCAAGGCAGGGGTGGGTTCTAACTTACCTCGCTGCTGGTTCGCGCGTGTGCATGCGCAGTGCCGAAAAATCCCAACCCCCCCCCCCAAAAAAAGCCAAAAACAAGATGGCGACGCATGCGCAGTGCCGGAAACTCGGCTTCTGCACATGCGCAGAAGAAAAAAAAACCGGGAAAAATTAAAAAAATAAATAAAAATGCTGGTGCGCGCCTTTGCATGCGCAGTGCCGAAAAACCACAACCCCCCCCCAAAAAAAGCCAAAAACAAGATGGCGACGCATGCGCAGTGCCGGAAAGTCGGCTTCTGCGCATGCGCAGAAGAAAAAAAAATTAATTTTTTTTCCAAAATTTCTTTTTTTCCAAAAAAACCAAAAAAAAAACAAAAAACAAAACAAAACAAAACAAAAAGAAAGATGGCGGCGTCCACGGACCAGCACCGACCAAACCGGCTCCATGACGTCACCAGCGGGTTGCTACCGGTTCGGGTGAACCGGTCTGAACCGGGAGGAACCCACCTCTGCTTCAAGGTCCCTTCCAACTCTATTCTATCCTGTGGCTTCTGTGATTTTTTTTTTTTCCTTTTACGATTTGACGTCTATTGAATAATCACTCTCCGTAACTCAACAGGCGACGACTGATTTCCCCCCACAATTCTTAAAAAGAGAGTAAGTGAATTTGGTTTAATAGTTAAGAATCTGGATTAGAAGCTGGGAGAGCATGAGTTTTAAAAATGCCTCATAAATGCGAGCTGGGTAGGTGACTTTGGGCAAGTCAGTTCTTCTCAGGCCTAGGACGAAGGTCCTGGAAAAGCCACTTCTGAAAATTTTGATAACTAAAGAAAAAGGCAATTCTTTCCTCCAGTGTAGTATTCAGTCAATTTAAGGAGAAGCCCTTTCTCTTAGCAGGGGACGAGGTCCCTACCCTAGGAGAATTGGCGACCAGAAACCAGTCATCTGTATGCCTTCTCTTGATTTATCCAAATAAATACTGCAGTTAATTATTGAATCTCAGGTTGATAGTCAACTATCAAGACTAAAGCAAGAAAAGAAGCAACTCTCTGTTCTTCTTTGGTTTACTTATCGACTCATTCATCTGGAACAGATTTGGAAAAGACATAAGAAGTAGACGGTCGGGGTGTCCATGGTGGATCACGCAACATTGCAGTGCAAACACCGCCTGTTTTATAGGGGTGTTGTTGTGACTTTGCAGACCATTACATAATGGTGGGACTTGGATCATGATACTGTGATGCCCTTTTTTGTCATTCTCACAAAATCTGAAGGCTCCTTTTCACCAGCATGAAATTGATCATTCTCACCACCCATCATTCTCCATCATCTACTGCCTCAGTTTCTATTTATGCTTTTGTTGTTGTTTTCTCTATATGTAAAATACATCTTGACTCCCTCTTTGGTCAAAAAGTAGCTTTTTTTTGTAAGTCACTTAGGAATTGCTAGCTGTTCAGGAATCATAAAAATCAGAAAGTTTTAGCCACCCACAGCAAAGCAGACCAAGCCACAAATTATTACAATATGAAACTAAAACCACAGCCTTTCAGTCTTTATGTTTCTCTGTCAGCTTTTTTTTTTTTTGCTCCACGTTTCCTTATTTTGGCTTGCCTTAGCAGCCTTCTTCCTTGTTGTTTAATGCTAAAGAAACCCCCAAAATGGCGCAGGTCTTCAAAAAGGCATAGCAGGCTGTGACTAAAGAGAGCCTCTTTTAACTTAACTTAGTAAAGATTAATAGTCCTTAAAGGTGATTAAGAAATGAAAGGCACAACTCACTGTTTGTTTGAAAAGTAAACTTCAAAGCGGCGGCTTCTTCAATAATGAACAGATTGCATCCCCTCCCATCCAGCTTTTGGTACACAGTTGCTTCAAAGTGCAGCTCCTGAAGTTACTTGCAAATCTCAGCTGTATTGGAGGATTTTGTGTGGCAATTCTTAGACCAGCAGTTCTCAACCTGTGGGTCGTGACCCCTTTGGGGGTCGAACGACCATTTTACAGGGGTCGCCGCACGCGTTAGCCCACCATCCTGGTGCCACCGTCACTTGCAGGGGTGAAATGCTCCCGGTTCGGCCGTGCCTGCGGGTCACTGGACGCCCGGTAGCTACAGAAGCGGGAGACTTCACCCACCCGCCCGGACGCCGCCATTTGGGTTCTTTTACCCTCTGCACATGCACAGAATGCTTTGCGCATGCGCAGAGGGTAAAAGAACCCAAATGGCAGCATCTGGGCGAAGTCTCCCGCTTCCATTGCTATCAGCTGTTCGGCGACCCGCAGGCAAGCCCGAACTGGGAGCATTTCACCCCTGGTGCCACGCCCCCGGGAGGGTCGCGGTGGCGGGGGGGGGGGTGTCGCAGCAGTAGAAAGGTTGAGAACCACTGTCTTAGACTCTCCCTAATCCAGGTCAGTCATATAAACTGAAGGAATGCCAGTCCCTTCAGTTAATAGTCAAAGAGCTACAGCTCAGGGGAAAACCCTTCAGGGTTCCCTCCCTGGGCCTGTATTCAGTTGGCTATCTTTTCACTGGAATTGCCTCAGTTTCCAGTCATTACCTGGCTTTCAGTCATTCCAGCTTCCAGTCATCTCTCGACTTCCTTCTAAGCTAACTGGATGAACCTCAGTCCTGAGACTGTTCCTGGATTGCGTCAGAATAAGGGAAAAATTCTACTTGAGTACCAGTGCAGGGAAGATGACTCAAACTGTCTCCTAGCTTTAAAAGATGGTAGACAGGGAGAAAAGCAGAGAGGAAAAAAGAGGTGTTACAAGGACAAGGACAAAATGTTCCTTATGTAGGAGAAGAAGATCCAATGCAGGCAGAGTTAAGAGAGTTATCACTCTGGAGTTGTTACGTTCCCACAAGCGATCCAAGTGCAGCCCCCTTTAAATTCTGTTGACTTTTATCTAGCGCTAATTTAGTGCTGACTGACTAGATTCTTGGGTCAAGGCTTGAGCAATAAATCAGCTTCACTGGAACTCAATGGGTTGACTTAATCTTCTGAATTAGAATTTAATGTGTGATCCTGATTCCTTGTGTCTGACCTTTAGACTAACTTGGGCAAGTTTGTTGATTGAAATATTCTTTCAAGATCCTCAGAAGCAAAAGTATAATGACTGCAGATTGCCGTACGTACATTAAGAACGACGAGAATCGGTTCCAGATGAATGATAACTAAGACAGCCAGTAATTTCAACAGATGCTGCCATGAGGCTGTAGTGACACATTTTATAATCCTGTTGTACACCATGTTGTCTCCCGAGAAGTGCTCGGCTGCACATCTGCAAGGACGTTCTCCATCTGGTTTTGCTTTGACAGACATGTGAATGCCAAAAGATAGTGATGGCAACATTGATAGCTGTTTCTTCTATTCTCTACCATTGCTAACATGTATTGGAGTTATTTCAAATGATTGCTAGTCTTTAGGTTTTTTTAAATGGAAGTACGTGGCTGAAAAGGTAAACTAAATATTCTGTGTAAAGTGGTGGATTATTTGAGGGAATCTCTCTCTCTCTCTCTCTCTCTCTCTCCCTCTCCCTCTCCCTCTCCCTCTCCCCCTCCCTCTCCCCCTCCCCCCCCCCCCCCCCCCCCCCCTCCCCCCTTTTTTTTTTTCCCGGGGGGGGGGGCTGGAGAGCAGGCGG
>QLTV01002996.1:25104-36690 GCA_003457575.1 Thermophis baileyi | reverse complement strand
CACTGTGAAGATGAAAGATCGGGCCAGCCTGGCTTCGGCCCAGTCTACCCAGTGCGAAGAGGAAATATCGGGCCAGTGTGGCTTGGGCCCGGTCTACCCAATGCGAAGAGGAAATATCGGGCCAGCGTGGCTTCGGCCCGGTCTACCCAATGTGAAGAGAAAACATCAGGCCAGTGTGGCTTCGGCCCGGTCTACCCAATGTGAAGAGAAAACATCAGGCCAGCGTGGCTTCGGCCCAGTCTACCCAGTGTGAAGAGAAAACATTGGGACAGCGTGGCTTTGGCCCGGTCTACCCAATGTGAAGAGAAAACATCAGGCCAGTGTGGCTTCGGCCCGGTCTACCCAATGCAAAGAGGAAACATCAGGCCAGCGTGGCTTCGGCCCGGTCTACCCAATGTGAAGAGGAAACATAGGGCCAGCGTGGCTTCGGCCCGGTCTACCCAGTGTGAAGAGGAAACATGCCAGCAGTTTGGGGAGTGGCATCAAGCTGGCCATGCCCACCCAGTCAGCCACGCCCACCCAGTCGGCTATGCCCACCCATCCCCCCAAGGTCAACCACAGCCCTGATGCCGCGCTCAATGAAATTGAGTTTGACACCCCTGCTCTAGCAAATGAAGTGAAGATTAACAGTGAACACAATAGGAGGTTACCAGTAAATATGCATTTGGTTATGATCTACATCTTTCTGAAAGGAATGGAAAGTACAGATACATTAGTGCTCGACTTTCAACAGTTCACTTAGTGAAGTTACAACGGCACTGAAAAAAAGTGATTTATGACCATTTTCACCCTTACGACCATTGCGGCATCCCCATGGTCATGTGATTTACATTCGGATGCTTGACAACTGACTCACATTTATGACATTTGCAGTATCCCGGGGTCCTGTGATCCCCTTTTGTGACCTTCTGACAAGCAAAGTCAAGGGGGAAGCCCGATTCTCTTAACAACCGTGTTACTAATTGAACAACTGCAGCGATTCACTTTACAAATGTGGCGAGAAAAATCATAAAACAGGTCAGAACTCACTTAATCAATTTCTCACTTAGCAACGTAGGTGTTGGGCTCAATTGTGGTCGTAAGTTGAGGACTACCTGTAACCCTTTTTACTGATTTCAGCTGGACTAAATTACAGAATGATTTTGACAGTGTTCCTAAATTTGGTCTCCAAAATGTTGATCTATTGCAAGTTCTCTAACTGCTGGGTTTTTATGTATTTCATTAGTCGATTTAACACCCCCCCCTCCCTCATCTCTGCAAATGACTCTTTGGCGGTGAAGACGATCTAAAATCAAATGAAAATTATAAAACCATGGCAATCATGATTATAAACATTAAAATGTATACAGTAGTAGTCTCAAGAGGATATTGGTAGCTCACCGTTAAACTCTGGGGTCCTTGGTGCTCTCTGAGCTTGATGGTTTTCTTGCAGACGTTTCATGACCCGACTAGGTAACATCATCAGTGCTAGAAGGGAGTGTGGTTTGTAGAGAGAAGGGGAAAGACTATGGGGTCCTTGGTGCTCTCTGAGCTTGACGGTTTTCTTGCAGATTACCCAACTAGGTAATATCATCGTTGTTAGAAGGAGGCTGGGTTTGCTCTCTCTCTTCCTACACACACGCACACCGTACTCCCTTCTAGCACTGATGATTTTATCTAGTAGGGTGAAGAAATGTCTCCAAGAAAATAACCAAACTCAGAGAGCACCAAAGACTCTATGTAGCAGTCTCTATGTAGCATAATCAGGTGATGTTCCCTTCAGACTCTTGGGGTCCCAGGCCTGGACACAAAGTGACACAAAGACACAAGTCTTCAGGGTGTTGCAAAAGGTCACAGCTAACCTAATCTCCAGAGGATGGGTACCAAGGCTTAAAATGTTCTCCTTTGGAATCTCATTGGATGACATTCCATAGTTGACAGGGCCTGGAAAATGCCCCTCCTGCTGTTCTGGTTAGATTCATATCCAGAGGTGGGTTCCTACCTGTTCGGACTGGTTCTATAGAACCGTTAGTAACGTGGCGGCGTGGGTTGCTAGAACTGGTAGCGACCCACGCCCCCAAAATGGCGCCGCCATTTTGTTTTTTGCTTCTGCACATGCGCAGAAGCTTTTTTAAAGTACTGCGCATGCGCAAAGCACGCTCGCGCCCACGTGGCGCGACACTGAGTGAAGTGGCAGCAAGGTAAAGCACAACCCACCCCTGTTCATATCCATCTTGTTTTCAAACTTGGCAAGTTTAAGTTGTGTGGACATGCTGGGTGGGGAATTCTGGGAGTCAGAGTGTTAAAACTTGCCAAGTTTGAAAAACCACTGTTTTACACAATCTAATCCTGAGTAAATATAAGCCGACTATTTCTAGATCCCGTTTTAACGTTCTTCCTTCTGTGTCGTTGTTATAGGTTTTGTGAGACTCCTTATCTTCCAAGACTTTGCTTTCGTGGATCTAGGGAGGCCGAAACTCTTGTCCACCTTGTCCTTATGATGTCCCAAGAGCTGCTTTGCTCTCCCCAATTATTTCCAGATTCAAAGCTTATTCAGATTTATCTTTTATGCTCGTAATTTTTAAATATTCTCTTACATTTCACGTTGCAAAATGCTTCTATCGAGCCATACATTAGTGCAAAGCTTTGATGTGCTATTCTTATTTATTTTAAGACCATTTTTGGGGGTGGGTGGGTAATGGATTTTTCTGTAGCAAACTACTTTCTTTTTTCTTATTTATAATGCCGGTCAAAGACCGACATAAAACAATTTCATTTCTAAAGGAAATTACAGCTTCTTTGCAGGAGACACTATAAGAGGGTCCATTAGACCAGGGATCTCCAACCTTGGCAACTTTAAGACTTGTGGACTTCAACTCCCAGAATTTTGGAAGTTGAAGTCCACAAGTCTTAAAGTTGCCAAGGTTGGAGACCCCTGCATTAGACAATTTGCCTAGCAAGGAACAATAATTAGCCAATTCTCGCTGATTACAAAAAGAAAGAAAGAAAAGGTTGGAATTTGTTAAAACCTGGATGGGAGACCATCAGCAAATCACAAGGGTTGAAGGCGAGATTGGGAATGTGAAAAAAAAAAGTTCCAGGAAAAAAAAAGGGATTGTTTTGTATTGCCAATAACAAAAGTGTATTGATAAGCAAATGTTATACTTTTCCCATTGGGATCCTGTAGTTCAGGGTGTCTCCAAACTCCAAATGTAAGACTTGTGGACTTCAACTCCCAGAATTCCTCAGCCAGACAATTTTGGGAGTTGGAAGTCCACAAAATTGCCAAGTTTGGAGATCCCGGCTGTAGTGAAATGTCCGATTTTGATTGACTGTAGCTATTTTGAAGTATGATTTTATAGCTCTCCCTGGGCTGTACTATTTCAAATAGGAGAGCACAGCATGCTGTACAGCAAATTGTACATGTCTCAAGCCTTTTCTTTTTCTTTTTCCTTTTTAACATTGTACTGGAGACATTTTTGATGTGGAAATTGCCAATATAAAGAAACAGCAACAGACTCGACCCTCGGATATATATGACAGCCAGCAAGGTTAAGCTGGATCAAGAGGAATAATATAGACATTATTTGTGCCAGTTTCTTTCTTCTTCATGAAGGAGGTGACCAGATTTAGGAGATTTATTGAGTCCATCAGATGTGGCATGAGAAGCTCAATTGGCAACCTCCAAAAATGGATTTCCAGCATCCCCAAACCATCACTAAAGCATCAGGGAGCCTGCAGTAGTTTGACACAAGAAGCATGCTATTTTATATAGTACATGACCTAATCTATTTTGAATTGTGATCTAAGCATTACAGTAATCCAGAGATGAAAAGAGCCGAGGTGGCACAGTGGTTAGAGTGCAGCACTGCAGGCTACTTCAACTGACTGCTAGCTGCAGTTCGGCAGTTCAAGTCTCACCGGCTCAAGGTTGACTCAGCCTTCCATCCTTCCGAGGTGGGTAAAATGAGGACCCAGATTGTTGGGGGCAATATGCTGACTCTGTAAACCGCTTAGAGAGGGCTGTAAAGCACTATGAAGCGGTATATAAATCTAAGTGCTATTGCTATTGCTATCTGAAAAAATAATAATCCATCAGCAGGATCTTATTCTATGTATATTCCTTAGTTATAATTGGCTTTTGGCTGATGGACAGATAGCTTATAGAACAGGTCTGCATTGCACCAAAGAATAATATTAAAATCATGACCACTGTAGCCCTTTAGAAGAACAGGCAAAGCCGGAGGGCGGAGTTAAGTGAGTTATTAGCCTAGAGTTGTTACGTTCCCACAGATGGTGTAACTCCATCTTCTATTGAATTCCATTGATTCTTATTTACCACCAATTCAGCACTGAACATGAGTTGAATAGATTCTTATGTATAGGCTTGAGTAATAAACCTTCTGAACTGGCATTTACATGGGTTGCTGATTTTTTTGTGCCTGACAAGAACCCAAGAATCCTACCCTGCCACTTGGCCATTAGTCTTTCTAGCCCTAATAGGAACATAGCTCAAACCATGAAGGTTACTATCATGGGAAGTAAGGTTGGCGAATGACTACCCATGTATGAATGGCAATATCATGCGGGTACCACAATTTGTGCACTTGGAATAGAATAGAATAGAGCTGGAAGGGACCTTGGAGGTCTTCTAGTCCATCCCCCTGCTCAAGCAGGAGAACCTATACTATTTCAGATAAGTGGCTGTCTCTTCTTAAAATCCTCCAGTGATGGAGCACCCACAATTTCTGGAGGCAAGCTGTTCCTCTGGTTCATTGTCCTCACTGTTAGGAAGTTTCTCCTTAATTCCAGGTTGCTTCTGTCTTTGGTTAGTTTCCAACCATTGTTTCTTGTCCTGCCCTCTGGTTCTTTGGAAAATAATTTGACGAGCTTTTTCCAAGGTCTCAACATCTTTTTTGTAGTATGGTGACCAAAATTGGTTGCAGTATTCCAGGTGTGGTCTTACTAGGGTTTTATATTCCGGTAGCGGTATTAATACTTCACGTGATCTTGATTCTATGCCTCTGTTTATACAACCCAGGATTATATTAGCATTTTTGGCTGCTGCTGCACACTCCTGGCTCATATTCAAGTGATCATCCACTAGGACTCCAAGGTCCCTCTCACAGTTACTGTTTTTGAGCCAGGTCTCGCCTAATCTGTACTTATACCTTTGATTTTTCCTGCCTAAATGTAAAACTTTGCTTTTCTCCACATTAAAATTCATTTTGTTGAATAGGGCCCATTGTTCAAGTCTGTCAAGATCTTTTTGGATCCTGAGCGTGTCTTCTGGGGTGTTGGCTATTCCTGCCAGTTTAGTATCATCTGCAAATTTTCCCCTTCTATTCCCTTTCTCTTCGAAGTCATTTATGAAGATATTGAAGAATACAGGGCCTAAGATGGAGCCTTGTGGTACCCCACTGTTTACTTCTCTCCATGTGAGTCACTGGGATATCCCCACATAATGGAGGCTTTGCAGAATGAAGTCACTGCATGCACAGCAGTGTTCTAAAATCATTGTTGTTTTCTGCAAATTTGCTGATGACCACATCACAAGGGAAGATTGGCTTTCTGTAAGATGCGGTTTTCTTTTTGGACATCTGACTCCGTGGCCCCTCTTAAATTCCAGTTTTATTCTTAGAAAAACACATCGTTTACCCTTCCCTCATCCCCTCCCAGCTGACTCATTTTAGCTTTGATCTATCCGATTCAATTATCTCACTCAATATTTACATTTTAAAAGGCAGGACATGCCGTCACCCTGCAGGGGTTAAACCGAAGAGGCGCTCTTGTTTGTCATTCCGATTTATTTATTTTTTAATGTTAAGGGAAGCAAATACTGACTCATGTTTGAGATATGTATGTTGACGGTCGCTTTCTGCATCATATTTAATACTTGAAGCCGTGCATCACGTGGAGACTTGCATACGGCCACAGAAATTTGCTCCAGAGACTAGAATGAATTGTAAAGTCAGTAAAACTCTGAACTGGAGTTTTAGAGGGTTGGGGGGGAGTTCTGGATTGAGAAGGGTACCAGATTGAGGTCTGCATTTAGTTCATGAGCAATGTGTCGGGTGTTAACATTGAAAGGAGCAATTGGAAAAGCTACTGAAGTCATCCAGTGCAATCCTCTTTTTAATGCCAGAATCCGGATTAAACCATTTCCAAGAGATAACTATCCAGTCTATATTTAAACACCTTCAAAAACAGGGAATTGTCCACCTCCTGAGTAACTGCTTTCCCTATTGCAATTTTCCTACTTTGTTGTTCTTCCTAACATTCCTTTGGAATCTCTCTTTGTGAAATGTCTATGGGGATTCTCAGTCATCCAGGCCATGGTTGTCCCAAAGGTGCTTTTTTTCAAGAGGCAACTGGACTTTCTGGTTTTTCTCTGAAGACGTTTCGCTTCTCATCCAAGAAGCTTCTTCAGAGCTGAAGAAGCTTCTTGGACGAGAAGCGAAATATCTTCAAAGAAAAACCAGAAAGTCCAGTTGCCTCTTGAAAAAGCACCTTTGGAATCTCTCTTTGTGAAACTGGAGATGTATCCAACTCTCTGAGCTACTACGGACTAAGTTTTGATGTTCTTGTGGGTTCCTTGGTGCTCTCTGAGCTTGCAGACATTTTATTACCAAACTAGGTAACATCATCAGTGTTAGTAGGGAGTGGGGTTTGTTCTCATTTTGTATATTAGTGGTTTGCCCTGTCCATGTTGGTCTCCTTGGTCGTTCCTTGATTAGGTTGTTGTTTGGCAGTTCTTTGATTGGGATATTGGTTACTTCTTGATTGTTGGATCTTTGGTGATCTTCTCTGTGAAATTCTTCCAGGTTCCTGAAAAAGTCATCTTGTTCGCCCCTCTGTTCTCTCTTCTCAAAGCCAAATATACCCATTTTTCCAATCTCTCTTTACAACCTGAAGTTTCTACTTCTCAGTCAGGGGTGGGTTCTAACTTACCTCGCTGCCGGTTTGCTTCCTCCCACACCGCCTGGCCGCGCGCGCGCTTCACGCGCGCATGCACGTATGCGCAGTGCAAAAAAATAACCCCCCCCCAAAAAGCTGAAAACAAGATGGCGATGCATGCGCAGTGCCGGAAACTCAGCTTCTGCGCATGCGCAGGAGGAAAAAAAAACCAGAAAAAATTCCAAAAAAAAAAAAAAAATCCAAATTTTTTTTTAAAAAAAAGATGGCGGCGTCCACGGACCGGCACCAACCGAAACGGCTCCGTGACGTCATTATGACATCACCAGCGGGTCACTACCGGTTCGGGCGAACCGGTCCGAACCGGGAGGAACCCACCTCTGTTCTCAGTTATATTCTTTGTGCCTTTTTGCACCAGTTCTGGTTTGTCCGAACGATTCTTAAAGTATTTCCAGAATTCGGCACACCCCTCAAATTGGAATATGATTGATGGAACATATAATGGAAGAAATACATCCTGTGATTTGCAATTATACTTTTATTGATGCAGCCTAAACTTGCGTTTGTCTTTTTGGCAGCCCTCTCGCACTGCTGATTCATTCACATTCAACTTTTGACTAGCTACAGTTCCAAAAAATCCTTTTCACATGTAGGATTAGCGAGACAGGTAATTCGCTTGCTATGCCTGTGCTTTTGATTTATTATTCATAATTGAATACCTTTGCCTCTGTTTCAATTAAATTGGATTCTGCTCTTCAGAACTTAAAGCTTATTAGGATTTTATTTTTAATTTTCCATTTCCTAGGATATTAGGTAGATGACCCAATTGGGTGTCCTTTGCTAATCTGGGGATATTCCTTTTATCATTTTTCCCCTTGAAATCATTAATAAAAATGTTAAAGAACATGGGGATAAACTACATACAACACAGTATGACCCACACTTGATCCTTCTTCCAGTTTGGTGAAGAACCATTGGTAAGAATTCTTGGACTATGAATTTCAGCCTACTGTGTATTTGGTTAACCTTCATGTCATCCAACCCACAGGAAATTAGCTTGCTAATCAGAATTCATTAATTTCATTTCCCACCTTCTGAAGGAGGAAGTTGTTAGAAAGACATGTCAGAAATTGTTTGGCACAGTTTGTCTCCCAATAGTGCTCGGATCTTCTCCAACAAAGACAATTTATTCAATGACATCAGATTTCTCAACCCTTTTCTTCCCTTGAAGTTCATTAATGGCATTTTCATCATCTGGACCTCTGGAAATGAATCTCTCAACAAATTCCATCATGATTTCAACAGCTTTCATCCACTATTCAACAACCTCAGTTTATAGCCATTTACAGAAGAAGTAAATATTACATAGTGGACACACAAAACATTGTACAGGCAACCTATCGATTGTCATTCAGGCCTACCTTCTTCCAACTTCCACCCAGAACATACCATCAAATCCATCATCTGCAGCCAGATTTTATGCTACAATCATATTTGTTCTGACTCACTTGATAGAGATGGGAATGAAGCCAGGCATTCAGGAGACTAAAACTACCCGCTTACCCAGATCAATAGACCAATCAATAAAACCAGGTAAATTCCTAAAGAGGATCTATTAAAAGAAGGATTATGAAAACATGATAACAGAAGATTATTGGTTGTCATCTAGTGTTCAGACCTAAACCACTCAAACGTACTATGAACAAGTCACATCCCATACTGGTGTCATGGTTCTGAGTAATGCTCCCAACCAATTCAAGGCTCTGAGGGCTTGGTTTCCTCAAAAATCCTGTTTATTGGGTACATTATATCGGCATGGTCAAATGTGAAACCAACACTGAATAATTCCCATGTTTTTGGTATAATTAAAGAATAATACTGGCCACCACCCCCCTTGTGTCACAGGTCATGTTAGCCAACCCAGCTGGAGATGAACTTCTCAGCACTCCCTCCTGCCATTGCTAGGGCATACTGATTTGACCTTGGTTCTCAGGAGCCTTATCGTTGTTATGTCTGGCACATTGGAGGAAGACATCCTACATTCCATAAGTCCCCTCCCCCCGCCATAAGTATGGTAACTAAGAAACGAAGCAAGAAAAATATGGCTTTAACTAGAGTTGTTTCGAGAGTTGACAGTTGGACAATGATAGCACTAGCAATAGCTTTTAGACTTATATACCGCTTCACAGTGCTTCACCGCCTCTCTAAGCGGTTTACAAAGTCAGCATATTGCCCCTGGGTTCTCATTTTATTGACCTTGGAAGGATGGAAGGCTGAGTCAACCTTAAGTCAGTCAGGATTGAACTGCCGGCAGTGGGCAGAGTTAGCCTGCAATGCTGCATTCAAAGCCATTCAAAGAGACCGAAACCAGACCATGACTCAGAAATATCTGAACAAACAACACTAATTTACATCACCCAGACGGTACTTAAAACCAAAGGCCATGCCTTGGTAACAACAGCCAGCCAATCAAATGGTGCGAAGTCAGACCACGACTCAGAAGTAGCTGAACAAACAACACCCACACTAATTTGCATCACATTAAAAAAAAGGCCAGTGCTTGGACAGATGAGCACAACTCAAAGTGCACCGACGATGTCTCCTCGAATGGTGACAAAATGTTTGCCACCAAATTGCCAAGCTCGGAGCTCAAACCAACAGCCCAGCTACCAACCTGAGCTACTTCTATTCAAATACATTTCATGCTGCATTCTAACCATGGCTCTCGCCACTATGATCCTGCATGTTCTCAGCTGTTGGGTAGCAGGCTCCTGCTTGCATGCCGACAACTAACCAACCTGAAGCAAATTTCTTTCACATGCAACAAAAACCAAAAGGATTGTAATGCTATCGTGGGAACAAGATCCTACAATAAACTAAAACGTCAACTTTTACGGTCAGGAAATTTCTCCTTAGTTCTAGGTTGCTTCTCTCCTTGTTTAGTTTCCATCCATTGTTTCTTGCCTTGCCTCCTGGTGTCCACATCTACACCAGCAGCACCATCCAGGTCCCAACAAAAGGTGACTTCCCTTGTTCTTCCTCAAATTGTGGAGTTCACATACATCTAAAGGGTTGCAGGCAATCTCAGCAGGTCTGAACACACTCAATGGGTTTTTAACATACCACAATTGTGTATTGTAGTGTGTTAAAAAAGGCCAAATGGCCAAAAGAGGCCATTTTCCAAAGCACTAGCAGGCAAGACAAGAAACAATGGATGGAAACTAAATAAGGAGAGAAGCAACTTAGAACTAAGGAGAAATTTCCTGACTGTGAGAACAATCAACCAGTGGAACAGAAGTTGCCTTCAGAAGTTGTGGGTGCTTCATCACTGGAGGCTTTTAAGAAGAGATTGGACAGCCACTTGTCTGGAATGGTACAGGGTCTCCTGCTTGAGCAGGGGGTTGGACTAGAAGACCTCCAAGGTCCCTTCCAACTCTGTTATTCTGTTCTGTTCTGTATTTATAACCTGTCTCATATGTAGCCGGCTTTTCCATAGCTAAGCTACCCCAATTTAAATCCTACATTGCTCTAGTTACTCAACGCATTGGATGACGTCGGCTGCAACTCACAAAAGTTTATGCCTTTTCACACACAAAAATGTTTAGTTCAGAACAGTATTACCAGGATCTAGCTGATCTTTAGCTATCATGGACTGATACAGCCTCCAAACTCAGATGGGATCACTAAAGTTTCTTACCATTCTTGGTTAAAGCGCATTTGAAAGATCTGAAGCTTGGTTAGGGGAAGCATCATTAACATTTTCTCCATGAGTTGTCCAGTCATGGAAAACCTACCACAGTATTGTTTTTAGTCCTAAAGGTGCTTTTTCAAAAGGCAACTGGCCTTCCTTTGTTTTGCTTGAAGACATTTCTTGAAGACATCTCATCCAAGAAGCTCCTTCAGTTCTGAAGAAGCAAAAAGTCTTCAAGCAAAAACAAAGAAAGGCCAGTTGCCTTTTGCAAAAAGCACCTTTGGGGACAACCATGACCTGGGGATTGAGAATCTCCACAGATATGGTTTTTTAGTCTTGGAAGCTTCCAGAAATATTATCCAGTTCTTTTTCTGGATTTCTGCCAACAATTGTGGATATTTCAGCGTGCAACACCATGTGTTCTTCCTTTCTATTGCTTCCCCAACCAATTATACCCTTCAGCTTCTGTATTTCAATTATGAGGAAACATGTCATCAGGTCCCTGTTAAACTGATTAAATCATCTTCACCTTTTTGTAATAAGATTTCAAGTTCATCTTGTTTATTTCCCCTACTCTGAGAATCAGTACATAAATAATGCAGACCATGGATTTTATGAGTCAGTGTTGACCCTCAGTTTTCACTGAGTAGTTTAATAGGGTGCTCTTTCTTTCTTTCTTTCTTTCTTTCTTTCTTTCTTTCTTTCTTTCTTTCTTTCTTTCTTTCTTTCTTTCTTTCTTTCTTTCTTTCTTTCTTTCTTTCTTTCTTTCTTTCTTTCTTTCCCTCCCTCCCTCCCTCCCTCTCCCCCCCCCTCTCCCTCTCTCTCCCTCCCTCCCTCCCTTCCCCGGAGGCTATCAGTACATAAATAATGCAGACCATGGATTTTATGAGTCAGTGTTGACCCTCAGTTTTCACTGAGTAGTTTAATAGTGTGCTCTTTCTTTCTTTCTTTCTTTCTTTCTTTCTTTCTTTCTTTCTTTCTTTCTTTCTTTCTTTCTTTCT
>QLTV01002991.1:475319-486178 GCA_003457575.1 Thermophis baileyi | reverse complement strand
TCCTCTCGCTCTCTCTCTCTCTCTCTCTCTCTCTCTCTCTCTCTCTTTCTCTCTCTCTGTCTCTCTCTCTTGGCTCCATTTTCAACTCTCTGTGCCCCCCCCTCTCTCTCTCTGTGTGTGTGTGTGTGTATTTGTCTTTGTCTTTGTCTTTCTGTTTTTTTTAAATTTGGAAACAATGAACAGGAAGTTATTCTGCTCAAACTTATTCTACTCAAAGTATAATAATGATAATGATAATAATAAACTATCGCCTTTTGTCTTGGTGGCTGAGACTTCAAATGACCATCGCTTGGTTAACAAAGGTTTTTAAAGAATGGTTTTGAGTTGGAAAAGTGTGTCAGAGGGCAGGATCCTTCTTGATCCCTTCCTGTGGCTTTCTAGAGATTAGGCAGGATCAAGCTGGAGATCACACAGTTGTATTCCAGGGAGGCGGGGCTGTCGATACGGTTGGCGATTCAAGTCTAATGTGTTGTTTTTGCCAAGCGGGAATTAATTCTTTCAAGACTTGAAAAACCTTATTTGCTGTAACCGAAGGAATGATGCAGAAAATATAAATAGACGGATTTGGAGAACGATTTGGGATTACGAGAGGGAGACAAGGGGGGGAGAAAGAAAGCCCTGGTTGGTTTCAAGGTTTCACAATGGCTAGCGTTGTCAAACCAATTGTGCCTTGGGACAACAAGCCCTTTTTAATGTTTTGGCCGGAGCTGGCATGACTACAACATTACCGGGAGGCCTTGCGACCTCCTGATTGTGATGGCAACCCTTCTGTCTTGTTTGGGCCCCGCCAGAACTGTAACGTCAATTTAAGATGCTCGGAACATTTTGGTCAATGGCAGCGCTTCAGCAACATCTGCTTCTGACATTCAGGATGTTCCCTGCCAGACCTCTTCGCCCTTTTTGAAATCTCCACCTGCCTGTTTTTCTTCCAGAATTCCTCCCTTCCTTGCAGAGTCTTCCTTTGGTTCGTTTCCTTTGCAGAAAATCCCCGTCCCGGAAAATTAGGACAAAAACTACGAGCGGGTTTATGCTCTGCTCTCTCTCCCCCCTCCCCCAAATTAGATATCAAATGTGGAATAATTTTCCACGGGATACCTCTTGCACCCCTGTTTGACGTGCATCTGAAGTTGGCTGCTTCCTCCTCAAGTGGGAGTCTGGAAAGCAATAATTTGGGTGGGGTCCCCACTTCTTTGCCTTTTTCTGTAAGTGTCTAGGACAGGGGTGTCAAACTCAAGTCGTCACAGCAGCATCACGTGACGTATCAGGACTTTTCCTCCCCTTCGCTAAACCGGGAAAAAGGTAGGGGACATTAGCACGGTCCTCTTACCACTGTTGAGAAGAGCTGATGCTAGCTGAGGAAATACAGATAGCAACAGTCAGAGAGTTCTTTTGGTGGTGGGTGGGATGGCCTGGGGTCTGGAGACCCTCCTTAGCAGCTGCCTGACACTAGTGTTGTGTTTTCTCGCCTGATAGGAGCAGCCACCTGCCCTCTTTTCCTCCCGTATGATAAGTAGATCGAAGATGGTTGACCAGTGGTTAAGGAAATGCACCTTGTGTGAAGATCCTTTGTCCCTTCTGGAGGTCAGGAGGACCACGTCTGGTCTCTTAGGCTCCAAGCCCTGGGGTGGTTTTGGGTGGATGCTAGGGGTCTCAGCTCCCATTATAGCCAAGCTGAGCTTCCCTAATGATAAGAAGGCTACTGCTCTTGACCGCTGTTAAGGAATTGTGCAGAGTAACCTCTGGGTCCTGGAGGCTTGCACAGTGAACCGTAATGTTGCAGTAGATATAAGTAATGATTCAGTCAATAAACAGATACGTTAAAGTGTATAAAAATAGTTTACTCAAAGAAATAGCACAGTCCAAATAACAGTCCGAATCATACACGTTCAGTCAGTCAGTGTTTAGAAGTACAGCAGTCTCCTTACCAGCCTTTCTTTGTCTTAATCAGCAAACAAAGATTTCAGCTTTCAAGCAATTCTATACTATCACAGATAGCTACGCTACACACAGAGCTTACTCTCAGACACGAAGTCAATTAAGCAATGGATCAGCAGAAGAGAGAGAGCTAACCATGTTCTCTAGCTCCCTCTTATGGCCGTTACTGCCAGTCAGAATGCAACAATGCATTAAAGCTATATTACATATATACATTTAAACATTGATTTGTGGCTTGTTTATATTAACCAACCCAACCGTTTGGACAGAGTCCTAACAACCGCCCACAGCCTCCTCCACCATGGTGGTCTTGTCGGTGCCACCACTTCTCTTGGCAGCAACGTTTCTCAACCGTGGCAACTTGAAGACAGGTGGGCTTTAACTCCCAGAGTTCTCCAGCCGGCCATGGTAGTAAAATGCTCGGACGATACGGTCAAGTGGAGGATCTGTTGGCACTCTTCACAACTAGAAGGCCCTCAACCAGAAGTGGTAGAGTGGCGTTTCTCAATGTTGGCTAGCTGTAAAATGGGTGGACTTCAACTCCCAGGATTCCCTAGCCCAGGGGTGTCAAACTTGAATTCATTGAAGGCCTCATCAGGGTTGTGTTTGACCTCGGGGGGGGGGACGACTGAGTGTGCATGGCGGGGTAGGCGTGGCTAGCTCGACAACCTGCAGAGGCCCTCCCGCTCACAGATCTCCCGGGCTCCATTTTCATTGGCAGAGGGCTGCAGAAGGTCGTCGCAGCCAAACATGGAGCCTGGGAGGACCGAGCCATTGCACTGATTGTCTGAATTTGTCTGAAATGGTATAGGGCAGGGGTGTCAAACTCAAGGCCCGTGGGCCAGATCCGGCCCACAGGGTGCTTAGATCTGGCTCGCGGCCCTGCCCTGGAAACAGAGAAGGACCAGCCCGTGGTGCCTCTGCCAGTAAAAATGGAGCTCGGGAGGGCCACACGCAGGCCTCCCGGGCTCCGTTTCCAGCCATGACGGCCTCCTGCAGCCCTCTGCCAGTCACAACGGAGCTCGGGAGGGCCGCATGCAGCCCTCCCGGGCTCCATTTTCGCTGGCAGAGGCACCGCGGGCCGTTCCTTCGCTGTTTCCAGGGCGGGCCCACGGACCAGATCTAAGAACCCCCGCGGGCTGGATTCGGCCCCCGGGCCTTGAGTTTGACACCTCTGCCCTAGCCAGCTGGGATTGTGAGGCTCCCAGTGAGACAACTCGGATGCTGGAGGGACTAGTCTTTCGGATGTTAAGCAAGAAACTGATTTTTGTTTTGCTGGTTGCAGGAAAGGCATGGACTTGGGATCCCTGTCCCCCTTGGCCATGCTGCAGATATAGAATTTCCCCCAGTGCAGGCTCCCAACAGGGTCTACGACAACTCATCGGGGCCAACTCGCCACGGCCAACTTGCTGCGGGACAAGAGTTACACAAATATCGAAGAAATAGTGGCATGGAATCATTAAAGAAAGGATGCCGAAGGGGAGACAGAACGAAATGTGAATGACAAAAATTAAAATAATTTTTTAACTATTTTAGATAATCAATTTATTTATTTAAAACAGTTTAAAAAGTATTTTAATTTTTGTCATTCGCATTTCATTTTGTGAAAATTCAATTCAGTTCAATTGTTGAATTGTCCTGCAGCGAGGTGGCCGTGATGAATTGGCTGTGGCCATTCCATTCTCAACAAGCCTGGACCGCAAGCACCTTGGTTCAGCCATCGATTGCCTCGGCAACCGAGAAGGCTACAAGGATCAGGGTGGCATCAAGCATTTAATTTAACTTAATTAAATATGAGCCAACAGTGTGCGGCGGCAGACAAAAAACCCTAAGCTGCATTAACAGAGGGAGTCAATCAAGATCAAGTTAGGTACTAATACCACTCTATAAAGCCTTAGTAAGACCACACCTAGAGTACTGCATCCCGTTTTGGTCACCACACTATAAAAAAGATGTTGAGACTCTAGAAAGAGTGCAGAGAAGAGCAACCAGGATGATTAGGGGACTGGAGGCTAAAACATACGAACAACGGTTGCAGGAACTGGGCATGGCTAGTCTGGTGAAGAGAAGGACCAGGGGAGACAGGATAGCAGTCTTTCAGTATTTGAGGGGCTGCCCCAGAGAGGAGGGGGTCAAGCTACTTTCCAAAGCACCCGAAGGCCAGACAAGGAATAATGGATGGAAACTGAACAAGGAGAGATTCATTCAACCTAGAAATAAGGAGACATTTTCTGACAGTGAGAACAATCAACCGATGGAACAGAAGTTGCCTTCAGAAATTGTGGGAGCTTCATCACTGGAGGCTTTCAAGAAGAGACTGGACTGCCATTTGTCAGAAATGGTGTAGGGTCTCCTGCTTGGGCGGGGGGTTGGATTAGATGATCTACAAGGTCCCTTCCAACTCTGTTAATCTGTTATTTCTACCCTCGCCTTTGTTGCTGTCGTATTACTCCGTGTGGGAGACTCACTCTCCGTGGGTGTGGCAGGCTTTTGATATCAGAGACGCCCCCTGAGTCCTGCCTGCAACCAGCGAGGGTTTTCCTCTCCTGTCAAGTGACAGCAGGAGTCCCCATGCTGACAGTTGTTTTAGTCGGGGAGGGGTGGGAAATTATTGCAAAACGTAAGCTAGCAGGTTTCCCCGCCCCACTAAGGGTCTCCCACCCTCAAGTGGATGTGTTGCTGCCGTCTTAATCCTCTCTTTCAACATCTGCGTAAACATCTGTCTGCTTGGCAGTCTGGGTGATATATATCGGCGCGGTTCACTTCCGAGAACACTTCCTCAGCAACAACCCAAATCATTGAATTGAGATTTTTTAATTTTTTTTAAAAAAAAACTGTTATGGGCTCCATAACGTTCGGGCGCAATTACAGCTGAAGCCGTCGGGGTGCTTAACCCATTGCAACAGCTGGGAAAGGAGGGGGGGGTTGAGTTAAGCAAATGGGATTAGCGTTGAGATGCGTGAGAAGGTTCAGCAAACAGCACGCCTGGCCCTGTTAGGGCTTCTGGACCTAAAGAAGGTGGAATGGCATCCAGGACATCCATGTAATATCTGGAAATGCTCCAGTCAAGTCAGCTGCAATTGGCTTTTGGGGCTGAGATGCAAGTTCAGTGCTGAAGGCCTGTTTTAACGGGCCTGTTGATGAGATGGTGGTAAAGATGGCCCAAGACAGGGGTGTCAAACTCAATTTCATTGAGGGCCGCATCAGGGTTGTGTTTGACCTCGGAGGGCCGGGGGGGGCGGGGCCTGGGGCATGGTCGGGGTGGTGGTGGGCGTGACATGGGACTCGTGTCGGGGACACCTGTGGTGGCCAAGTGCTAAGGCAGGACTTCACTGAGACCCTCACTCTCATAATCTAACCTCCTTCCTTCCTTCCTTCCTTCCTTCCTTCCTTCCTTCCTTCCTTCCTTCCTTCCTTCCTTCCTTCCTTCCTTCCTTCCTTCCTTCCTTCCTTCCTTCCTTCCTTTTTTCTTCCCTCTTCATTCTCCTTTCTTCTTCCCCTCTTTCCTTATTTTTCCTTCCTTGCTCTCTTCCCAGCTTCCCTTCTTTTTCTTTGTCTTTCCCTTTTTCCTTTCCTGTCCCTTCTTGCATGCTCAAATGCAAAAAGGGAAAACATTTCTCCTTTTCTTTTGTTTTTAGTTTGTTTTGAAGCCCTCTGCCAGCAAAAATGGAGCTGGGGTGTTGATGGGGCGGCCCCCCGGCTGGCCCTGCGGGCCAGATCTAAGCACCCCGTGGGCCGGATTCAGCCCACGGGCCTTGAGTTTGACACCCCTGTCCTAAGACAACGTTCTTCAAAGTTCAGGAGCCCGCAAAGGGTCTCACCTCTGATACTACAAAGTTTTAAAAACCCTGCGAGATTTATATATATTATGAACAAATAGGAATAACAGAATAACAGAGTTGGGAGGGACCTTAGAGGTCTTCTGCTTGAGCAGGAGGTGGGACTAGAAGACCTCCAAGGTCCCTTCCAACTCTGTTATTCTGTCTCCATGCCCAGATCTCAGAGGTACTTAGTTACCCACTTGGAGAAGCAGCAGACAGAGGTGGGCCTTGGCTCGGTCCAACACAACAGTTGTGGTTTTGTTGTCGCTCATACTATTACAGCCGGTTCTTCTAAATGTGTAAACTGTGACCAAACTAGCTGGCTTAATACAAGGTGTCAATCCAACTCTGTTGTGTAGATCAAGCCACACTCCTCCGTAGAAAATCTATCCGCCTTTTGTGGTTGATTCTTCAAAGGCGACTCGGTTTTGAGCATTTTGCGTTAATCTTTTTAATTCTGCCGTACACACTTGGCCTTAGGTTTTGGCTTTGTCACAAGCACCGGCGAGGTCCTGTCTCTTTCCTACCTACTTAGTGCATTTTGAAGCTGTTTGGTTGCTTTGTTCCCACCCCTCCCCCTTTTTTTCTCTCTCCACGGGGAAATAAAAATAGCTGCCTTTATCGGCATTGTTTCCTTCTGCGATCAGTGTAATCCCGGTGAAATGTTTGCACCGTGCGCTGCCATGAGCCACGGAAACGTGATCTCGAAAGAAAAGGCGCCAGTGGGAGGTTGCCTAGATTGGTGCCAACATTCCACTTTGGACACCTGCCTCTTTGTGAACCTTGCGAGGTGTGGAAACTGTTTTAGAGCGTGTTGCAACGCAGACGAAGCCAGACAGATGTTGTCCAAGCAGTGGTGGGATTCAACCAGTTCGGACCGGTTCGGGCGAACTAGTAGTGGCGACCTGCGGGTGGGCCCGCCCACCCACCACCCCGGCGCAATCCTGTCCTATATCGCTGTGCTTTTGATGCCGCACGCATATGTGGACAACGCGCGCGAGCGAATTGCAGTGTTGTTTGACATTGCACGTATGTGCGGACAGTGCTCGAGAGTGAATTGCCGTGTTTTGTGATGCCGCACGCATGTGCGGATGGCGCTCACATTTCCGGTGCTGGGCGAACCAGTTGTTACAGTATGTGAAGCCCACCTCTGCGTCCAAGCATTACCGTTTCTGAACGGTGGGCCCTGCACGCTTCTTCCCTGAGTAACATGTGTGCGCAGAACGGTTTTTTCAGCCTGTAAAAATTCACACCCGCAAAAAAAGAGCTTGAAGTCTGAGCCAGCCACTTCGCTTCAGGGAGCGTTTGGGCATGTAAGGATCCTGCTGCTTTTGATCGCAGACTTCCTTTCAAGGGAAAAAGGAAAGGTTTGTCATTACCCTTACTGATTTTAGAAGAGCATTCGTAAGCTCACCTGTCACGCTGGGAGAAAGAGCAGTTAAGCAAATAAGTCGTCACTTGCCTGAACCTGGAGGAAAATGAGCAGCCAGTCAGAACCGATTGGCCAAGAAGCTGTTAGAGCAGGATTGTCAAATTCTATTTCATTGAGGGCTGCATCAGGGTTATGTTTGACCTTGGGGGGCTGGGGTGGGTGTGGCCAGGGTGGGCGTGGCCAGCTCGACGTCACTCGTGTCGGGGGCACCTGTGGTGGCCCGAGTGCTCTGCCAGTGAAAACGGGCTCCCAAGATCCTTTTTCGGCTGCGACAGCCTCCTGCAACCTTCTGCCAGCGAAAACGGAGCTCAGGAGGGCCTCACACAGCCCTCCTGAGCTCCTTTTTCGCTGGCAGAGGCACCACGGGTCGTTCCTTCGCTGTTTCTAGGGCGGCCCCATGGGTCAGCTCTAAGCACCCTGTGGGCTGGATCCGGCCTGCGGGCCTTGTATTTGACATCCCTGTGGTAGAGAATTAGATTTAGAGAATAGACAGAGAAGTGACCTGCAATGGTCTAGTGCAAGAAACAGATATTTCATGTATTTTTACACCTTTTGCATCGTTTCTGTTGTGGCCCGCCAGCAGCCAGAGGAGCTGGCGGCAGACTCGGACAGTGAGAAGGTTGGGGAGGAACATGGGCCAGTCCTGGAGTCTGGGGAAGGCTGTGATGAGTGCTCTGCGTCGGAGGCAGAGATGGGGCCAGGGCCGTCCAACAGTTATCCGCTACCTTCGGAGTCGGAGATAAGTGGGGCTGAAGAACAGCTGGAGCCTGTTCCCGATGTGCACATGCACAGAGCTGTCAGGAGAAGGGAACAATTAAGGAACAGAGGTTGACTGGGGAGTAAAAGCACAAGGGGACGCTGAATGGCCTCTCCCATAAGAAATAAATAGTGAAAGGGGGGTGGTGTTTGCAGGAGACAATTAGTTGGTTTATTAGTGTGAAGATTGACTTATCTGAGAGACTCCTTGCCAAGTATTTCCTTGTACAGCGTTGTGTCAAGAAGCTATTGGCCTGGCAACTATCCAAGAACTGATAAGGTCTGTGTTTGCAACTCACCCCTGAAAGACTGTTTGCCGTGACTTTGCTGGATGTGAATGCTAGGAATTCACATTAGCCAAATAAAAAGGTTTTTTTTTCGGGACAAGGAGTCTGTTTCGTGATTTGGTGAAGCCTTTTGACCCGTATCAGCTTTCAAAACTGCCTAAATCCAGGTGTTCCGCCAGAGATAAATCGACAGAGGCAGCTGAACATTTCAGAAGTTGCGGTTCTAACACTCCTTGGGAGCACCAGGTTGGGGAAATTGCTTTAGCTGTGGCTGCTCGTGCTTGATGGAAAATCTCATTCCCCGATCCTATTGTGGTGGGTAGGAAATTGTGCTTCCTTATGTCCTTCTCGAAAAATGACTCCATTCTTGGGGTGAACTTGGCATCTTCTTAAGATTCAGTCAGTCATGTTTCCTCCTCCCCAAGTGGCCAGGTCTACCTTACATTGTTGAGACAGCTAGGAATGGAAACTGCTTCCCTTCTCCTGGCCAAGGAGAAAGAGCAGGAGAAGACCTCTGGTGAACCTCACGAAGCTATCAAGCATCTAAAAGACCAAAGCATCTCCCCACCAGCAGTCGGCAGCCAGATGAGCATAAATCAGTTCCAAGATTATCAGACCAAATAATAATAAGCAATACCCCAATCGAGGAATTGCCAAACAAGCCAACAGTAAACAGCTCAACCAAAGAACCTCTAAGACCACGCCAGGGCAAGCCAATAGAATATAAACTCAGAGCAAACCCCATTCCTTACTAGCACTGATGATGTTACCTTGTTGGGTAACGGAACGTCTGCAAGAAAACAACCACGCTCAGAGAGCACCAAGGACTCCTAACTCTTTTTCTGGACCAATTGTGAGAGTATGAACCAGGCCATTATACCATTCGACAAACCAGCCTTTTAAAATCCTGGCTTAGGGCACAATGCATTCCCGGCCATGGTGTCGTGCGGACTTTCCCCACTTAAGAGTTCCATTTTGGAATTGCAATCCACCAGATCCAGATTTGGCTTCTTGGGTTATGCTGTCCGGTTGTTCTGATCTAGGCTTCCTGATAAAACATAAAACACAAACGGAGTCCCAAAAAACCTCTTTTTATTTCAATGGCTGTGAATTATGTTCATTCCTAGCCGTAATAAGTCCCAAACAATGTTAATTAGTCTGACAGGAGTCTGTCAAAGTCTTTCGGAAGAAGGCTGATAAGCACCAACCTTTATCTCTCTTGACACGCTGCCAAAGACCTAATTGGCAAGTAGCTTTGCAAGGCCAAACAGAATACGGAGTCAGAACTGAGCTGCTGACCAGAATGAACCAAGTTGCTTCCTGCAACGAGCACATCTGTTTGCTCCACTTTTATATCCTATGGGAGGGGCCAATCATCTCCAAGCCTTACTCCCGAGTAGCCCTTTTCCTCCGTAACTGTTCTTGCCTTCTGGCAGCTCTGCGCATGCGCGCATTGGGAACAGGCTCCCCCTGTTCCTCTGCCTTGCTCAAGTCAGCCTCTGGAGGCTCTGGAGTCAGCACAGACCTCCCAGATGGCCCGGGCTGGATCTCTGCCTCCGACACAGAGCCTTCTCCAGACTCCAGGACTGGCCCATGTTCCTCCCCAGCCTCCTCGCTGTCCGACTCTGCTGCCAGCTCTGCAGGCCGCTGGCAGACCACAACACTGGTCGACAGCTGACTCGGGACGCTTTGATTTCAATAAGATAATACCAGTGGTGGGCTGCTGCCGGTTCGGACTGGTTCGGGCAAACCGGTAGTTCCGACGATCAGCTGGCCCCACCCACATGCCCCCCCGCCCTATCCTGTCCTGTATTTCCTTCTTTCTGGCTCAGCTGATTTGCGCAGCACAGCTGATTTCCGCGCCTCCGCTGTTCTACTTACCAGGGCTGCCTTAGAAGGTAAAGGCAGCTGAACTTCAAATTGCTGTATTTTGAACGCTACGCGCAAGCGCGTTAGGCGCTCGTGCGCGGGATCACCGAACCGGTTGTTAAACCGGTTGCAGCCCACCACTGGATAATACGGTTTGTGTTTGTGTACTTTCTCCCACAAAGCTTCCAAGATATTGACCTGACCCAATCCAGAGACTGGGCAAACCCAAATGAACTTCCTTTTATCAAGATTGTTGCTTTGGAAACCTCGGTGTTATGTTTCTAGCCATAACAGCCAGTATTGTGGGTTGTAATTGATGCTTCTCTGTGTGTCGTTGGAAAAACGTCGTCTCGCTGTACGCGGTGGCATGACTGCCACTTGCCCCTCTCTAGGCCCATTGCTAATTGGACAAATAAAAGATTTTGTCTAATCCTGGTGATAAATCCTGCCATCTGAGGAAGCGGCTTTGCTTTGGCCAGCCGTCTCCGGAAGGATGGACATTGCTGCCTGGAAAGGGAAACTGCTTTCTTCTCTCTGATCTTTACACAAGGAGTCTGCTTGAAACGGATTCCAGAAAGCTGTCCAGTCCAATCCCATCTCCAATTAGTCACTGCCTGCCTTGTTAGAGCCATTTGGTGAGGATTAAACCAGCAACCGCGGTCGCTTTGAAGCCACCACTCCGGCCATTGGCCCGTGTTGCTCGTCATAAGGATCTCCCGTTCAGGGCTCTGTGGCCTGGTGGGCTTCCTTGCGTGTTTA
>QLTV01002991.1:460649-474826 GCA_003457575.1 Thermophis baileyi | reverse complement strand
TTTGCTTTTTTGGCTGCCGCCGCACACTGCTGGCTCATATTTAACTGGTTGTCCACTAAGACTCCAAGATCCCTCTTGCAAATGAAGTCATTTGCAAATCAGGCAAGGGATTTCTGGATTTCCAAGAGGTTTGACAAGGAAGGTTAGAGTAGTTACCGCATCACAACATCTCTGGAGGGTTGGTTTTCTCTTCTCCCATCAGATTTTCTGAGGAGAAGAAGCAAGTTGGCTGCTAGAGCTGGCATCAGTGTAGATTCAGTATCCATTTGCCATTCTCACCTGTTCGCCCCCCACACGGGGGCATCAATCCTCCTCTGATGTGGTGTGTCAGAAATCAAAACATGGAATTCTTTTTGTTTTTGAGTGCTTGTGGAGATTCTCCATCATCCAGGTTGTGGTTGTCCCAAAGGTGCTTTTGTTCAGAAGGCCACTGGACTTTCTTGTCTTTTTTTCTTTGAAGACGTTTCGCTTCTCATCCAAGAAGCTTCTTCAGCTCTGACAGGATATAGTGGGGAATGGAAGGATTTATATTCCTTGCAGACAGCTGGTTATTTGCATCCTTTTAGAGGGTCGTGGAAGCACTTGGAGGTTTCTCTGTGTCCTCAGGGTCACCTGAGTGGTGCTGTAGTTTGCAATTTTTTTCCCTCTGGAAATTCATTCCTACTCTCACACCGTTCAAAGGGTGTTCATCCCAAATTGTATAGCTAAAAAGTCTGTAGAGATTCTCAAGTCATCCAGGTGTCCCAAAGACGCTTTTCAAAAGTCAACTGGAGTTTCTTGGTTTTTTTGTTTTGTTTTTTTAATGTTTTGCTTTTCATCTAAGAAGCTTCCTCAGTTCACTCACTCTGCTTAACACAAAGCCTCTAGTACCAGAACAATCTTTGTGTGGCGTAGCCTCTTCGTTGTCGTATGTGTGCGCGAGATCCTCTTTGTGTCGCCGCTTTAGGGCATAATTTCTAGAGCTGTTTAATCTCTTCCTGAGCTGTTTGCCTCCATCTGGGGGGGAAAAAACAACAACGGGTGTGTGGAGAAGAACCTTGAATCTCGGGCTATGACAGCAAAGTCAATTTATCATTTTGGTTGTTGGGAATAAAGTCAACCAAGTCTTAAGAATTTGTTACCGCCCGCCCGCCCTCCCCTTTTCTTTTTTTAAAAAGATGATTAAGTTCTGAAAGGAGCAGATTTTGATCTTCAAAGCTACTTATTGCCATCCCTGACCCTTCGATGCTGCCGATATATCGGTCTCTGGAAATGGGTGTTTCCGTGATGACGTCGTAGTAGAGAGTCTCTTTGCCCCAGGGTTGGGGTTTTTTTAACCACTAGGCTTGCCTCCGTGTAGCTGTGGCTGCCTTTACAATCTGTGTGGGGTGTGCGTGCGATAGAGAGTGAGTGTGTGTGTGTGTGTGTGTGTGTGTGTGTGTGTGTAACAAACTGCCCGAGTTTGTTCATCTTGCAAAAAAGACCTGGTTTGTCTTAAGAACTGTTTCCTAAACAAACCTGGGAGGCCTAGTTCAGATTGTAAATAGCAGCCATGTAAGCTATCCGGGCTGCTTCCCCCACGGAGCCCCCCACCCCCAAATCAAAGAAACCACATTATGACGATGCGTTGAGCCCACCCGTGACCTGGAAAGAAGGCTCCGGATTTGGAGTGTTTGATTTGGAAAGGATCATGACACAAGAGATCTGGATCCGGTCACAGAATGCGTTTTTCTTCCACTGAAGATAGACGGCAGTGGCTTAACTGCGGGTATCGACCAGCCTTTCGAGTCCCAATTAAAAAAAAAAAGGCTTTGCATGGATTCTAATTCTCTGAATAATCCTGTCAGACGGGCAGGCAATTGATTTCCGTTAGTTGCAAATTCAGGAGTTGAAGCTTGCTAAGGATCTAGTGCTTCTCCGCCGTTTAGCCGTGTCTCGCTTTAGATGGCCGGGCTCCTGAACGAACCGACGTGCCCTCTGTAAAGCCCTGTAGGCCTAGGTGGAAGTTTATGAAGAATGCCTTTTGGCCATCCCTCCCTCCCTCCCTCTTTTTTTTTTTTTTTAAAGGGAATTGATTGCAAAGACTTAAAAAGATGGTTCCAGCGTTGGGCAAGAGGAGACAGATTTGTGGCTGAGCCTCTTAACCACATCATATCTGGTTAGTTAGGGCCTGTCCTCTCCGAGAGAAAGAATAGAAATTTATTAGGGTGCTGGACAGGGATGGGATGCACATAATTTAGCTACTGGTTCGCCCAGCAGCACCAAAAAATGTGAGCGAGCGCGCATCCATGCATGCGCACAACCACCCGCGGCTTGCACGCATGCGCACAGCTTGAAAACGTGGCAGCACTCAAAGACCGCCCTCGGTGTCAGCGCTGGTGTGCTGAGCTGTTGTTTAGCTCAGCTGAGGCGTGGCAATCCGCTCTGCAGCGCGAATCAGCTGAGCTAAAAAAAAGGGGGGGGAATATAGGACAGAGAACGGCGGGGGCGGGGCCAACCAGAGGTGGTATTTGCCAGTTCTCCGAACTACTCAAAATTGCCGCTACCGGTTCGCCAGAACTGGTCCGAACCGGCTGAATACCACCTCTGGTGCTGGCGAAGTCATTGTCAGAATGCGAGTAGGATGGTATTCGGCTTCGATGGAAAAGGCCTTTGGCCCATACATGTCAATCACTTAGTGGCCGTCCCGGGTGCCAAAATTTGTGGAGTTAGAGATGTTGACTCGGGGGCTTTCTTTGGGGTTGAGAAGCCTCAATATTCCTGCTAGAACAGAGGACCCCAACCCCCCCCCCCCAGTCCGTGGGCCTGCACCAGGGCCGCGGCATGCCAGAAACTGGTCCGCACAAATAAGCGAAGCCCCATCCGTGGGATGCAGGCAACACGTGAAACCACGACCCCTCCGATCTTGGGGGGGGGGGAGAAGCCGTGGCCAGGATGAGCTTCAGATGGAGCAGAATGGATGACATTAACGAGACCTCGTTTTCCTTGGAAGGGAGTCTGACGGAGTTGGTTAGGATGGATGGGCACGGTTTTGCTCCCCAGGAACGGACGGTTGCAAATCCTTCCCCCCCCCCTTTTTTTCCCCATCTCCCCAAATGTTTTTCCATGCACATAAAAAAAAAAAGTGTGGCAGTTTAGTGTATGTCGCTTTGAGCTCCACATTTGGATTTGAAGCAGAAAAATTAGTTGCCCCAAGGGTGTCTTTGTTTTCCCAAAGAAAACTTTGTTCCTAGGAACGCAGCGAGACAATAGCGCCTTCAAACTTGTCCAGCGCGTTTCAGGAAACGTTTGAGGAAGTCCCAAGTTTCCTTCCCAAGAAGTGTTGTCATCACAAAGTTGGGGATGTGAGGGCCTGGGGCCTCCCCAGTGCATGGAGTCCGGAGAGGCAGAAGGAGAGCGTTCCAGGCTATGTCGGCCGTTGCATATCGCCCATAAGGAATTTGGGGATAACTAAAGTGCCTTTAGGTGCAGAAATCCATTTTTTTGGCCCTCTAAAGTAGGGATCTCCAACCTTGGCAACTTTAAGCCTGGCGGACTTCAACTCCCAGAATTTCCCAGCCAGCTTTGTTGGCTGGGGAATTCTGGGAGTTGAAGTCCGCCAGGCTTAAAGTTGCCAAGGTTGGAGACCCTTGCTCTAAAGTTTGTCCCGGGGTTGGGTTTTATCGCTCACCCGAGCATGCTGTCGATCAGAACACAGGTAGTCCTCGACTTACGACAGTTCATTTAGTGACCGTTCAAACGGCACTGAGAAAGTGACTCAGGATGATTGTTTTGCACACTTACGACCGTCGCAGCATCCCCCACGACCACGTGATCAAAGTTCAGACGCTTGTGGCAATTGACTCGTACTTATGACGGTTGTAGCGTCCGGTGATCACGCGATCCCCTTTTACGACCTTCTGACGAGCGAAGTCAAGGGGGAAGCCAGCTTCCCTTCACGAACATGTTGCTAATGTAACAAATGCAACGATTCACTTAACAACCATGGCAAAAAAGGTCATAAAACGGGGCAAAACTCGCTTAACAGATGTCTCGCTTAGCAACAAATGTTGGGCTCAGTTGTGGTTGTAAGTCAAGGACTACCTGTAAAAACGTGAGATACGCCTGTATCTTGCACCCAGATGCCAGAAAATGCTCAGATGTTTAGGGAATCGGGCAGTCATGCCTTTCCTGTTTTATCTCCCTCACCTCTCCTATTTCTGCTGCTTTCTCCTTTCTCCCCCCCCCGCCCCTAATGTTTAGTGTGCTACACCCCTTGGGTTTATGTCCCAAAGGTGCTTTTTTTCCAAGAGACCACTGGACTTTCTTGTTTTTCTTTGAAGACGTTTCGCTTCTCATCCAAGAAGCTTCTTCAGCTCTGACTGAATGATGGTGAATGGAAGGATTTACATTCGTTGCGGACAGCTGGTCATTTGCATCCTTTTAGAGGGTCATTGAAGCACTTGGAGGTTTATGTGTGTCCTCCTCAGGGTCACCTGAGTGGTGCTCCTGGTTCCTGCAAATGGTTTCTGTAGTCTGCAATTTTTCTGGAAATCCATTCCTACTCCCACACCATTCGAAGGGGGTTCATCCCAAATTGCATGGCTAAAAATCTGTAGAGATTCTCAAGTCATCCAGGTCATGGTTGTCCCAAAGGTGCTTTTTCAGGAGGCAACTGGACTTTCTTTGGTTTTCCCTTTGAAGACAAGGATGAAGGATGCAAATGAACCCTTCCCTTCCGTACCATCCAGTCAGAGCTGAAGAAGCTTCTTGGATGAGAAGCGAAACGTCTTCAAAGAAAAACCAGAAAGTCCAGTGGCCTCTTGAAAAAAGCACCTTTGGGACAACTGTGGCCTGGATGACTCAGAATCTCCATAGACAGCCTGTGTTTATGCTTTCCCCTTAAGATCCGGTGAGTTTGGAAGAGCATGCGGCTCACCCAATCCTTCCATTAACTCCCGACTGTACATGGGTGGTGCGTATTTTGGCTGCCTACACAACACCGTGCTGATAGTTTGAACGGCAGAGAACTCATCGCAGGTTGCCGAAGGTGTGGTCGGTGGCTAACGTGGCCTTTCTCTTTGTTTCTCTCCTTCTCCAGGGCCTTTTTTTAAAACACTGGGGTTGCCGGCGTGGTCCAATTTTTCCTGGAGTGGAGAGCGAAATTCAGAAGACTGAAGCCCAGGCTGACTGTCTACCTTTCACGGAGGCCGAGCCGTGAGAGGACGGAAGAAGGCACCTGGCGCATCATGACAGCGGACAAAGAGAAGGACAAAGAGAAAGAGAAGGACCGGGATCGAGACAAACGGGACAAGGGGCGGGAAAGCGAGAACTCGCGGCCCCGTCGGAGCTGCACCCTGGAAGGCGGCGCCAAGAACTACGCCGAGAGCGACCACAGCGAAGACGAGGACAATGACAACAACAGCGCCACCACCGAGGAGTCCACCAAGAAGAACAAAAAGAAGCCGCCCAAGAAGAAGTCGCGCTACGAGAGGACCGACAACGGGGAGATCACCTCGTTCATCACCGAGGACGATGTCGTCTACCGGCCCGGAGGTGAGAGAGAGATAACACAATGTGTGTGTATATGTGTCTGTGTCTGTGTGTGTCTGTGTGTATGAGAGTCCGTGAGCCAAGGAATTCACAACTTTCCTTGTTATACTCTCAAAGGTGCTTTTTCAAAAGGCAACTGGACTGTTTTTTCCCTTGAAGAAGAAGACGTTTTGCTTCTCATCCAAGAAGCTTCGTCGGTTCTGGCAGAAAGAAGAACCGATGAAGCTTCTTTGATGAGAAGTGAAATTATTTCTTCTTCTTCTTCTTCTTCTTCTTCTTCTTCTTCTTCTTCTTCTTCTTCTTCTTCTTCTTCTCCTCCTTCTCCTTCTCCTTCTTCTCCTTCTCCTCCTCCTCCTCCTTCTCCTTCTCCTTCTCCTCCTCCTCCTCCTCCTCCTCCTCCTCCTCCTCCTTCTCCTTCTCCTTCTCCTTCTTCTCCTCTTCCTCTTCTCCTTCTTTTTCTCCTTCTTCTTCTCCTCCTCCTCCCATCTCCCCCCTCCCCCTCCCTCTTGGAAAAAAACAGTCCAGTTGCCTTTTGAAAAAGCACCTTAGAGACAACTGTGAGCTGGATGACTGAGAATCTCCACAGCCACTTGTTATACAGGTAGTCCTCAACTTACAACAGTTCATTTAGTGACCATTCGAGGTCAGAACGGCACTGAAAAAAGCGACTTATGACCTTTTTTCACACTTAGGACCATTGCGGCATCCCCATGGTCACGCGATCAAAATCTAGACGCTTGGCAACTGACTCATATTTATGACAGTTACAGTGTCCCTAGGCTCATGTGATCCCCTTTTATGACCTCCTGACAAGCAAAGCCAATGGGGAACGACGACTGCCGGATTCACTTAACAGCTGCAGTGATTTGCTTAAAAGTTGTGTGGGGGGAAAAGCTGCAAAACCAGGCGCGTCTCACATAACCGCCACCGCCAAATGTGGTCATAAGTCAAGAACTATCCGTAGCTTTTTAGGCTGGCATGGTGGGCTGTACCTGGAGGCAAGCTAAACATGAATGGTGGTCAGTCTCTTAATTGTGGCTAAGAGAGTAGAGTGGGCGATAAACTTGAATCACCACCCATGCTGTTGTGGCATTGTGAATTAAGGGGCACTTACCGTATTTTTCGGAGTATAAGACGCACTTTCTCCCCCCTAAAAGAGGGTGGAAATGTTGGTGCGTCTTATACACCGAATACAGCCATTTTTGGCCTCCCGAAACCCCGCCCCACGCATCCCATTTTCGCCAAAAACAGGCCCGTTTTTCGCAAAAACGGGGGCGCGCAGAGGGTTTGTGAGGCCTGCAGAGTGCTCCTGGGGGCTGGGGAGGGCAAAAACACGACATGTGGAGGGCTTGGGAGGCGAAAAACAGGCCCATTTTTCGCAAAAACGGGCCGCGTAGAGGCTTTGGGAGGCCTGCAGAGTGCTCCTGGGGCTGGGGAGGGCAAAAACGCGATGCCTGGGCGGGTTTGGGAGGCGACAAACGGGCCTGTTTTCGCAAACCCCCCATGCGTCGCGTTTTTGCCCTCCGAAAAATATGGTAATTCGTAGAACGTGCTCCGGAGATCCGTCCAGCAGGCCAGAACGTGTCATTAAAATTTGGCTTTTCCCAGTAAACTTTAGCTTGATATTTTAATAGCATTTCCAGAATAATAGGGTTGAATTTTTGCATTTCTGCATTGAGAGGTGCGGGCGATATGTCTTGCCTGGGTTATTTGCTGTTTCCTTCTCTGCTGGTTGCTTTTGGGTTTACTTTTGATAAAGAAATAGATATGAAAAGTTCTCGGCTGACATCGGCAGCCAAGCGTGTGGCTGTTTACATGCCTCAGTACATACATATCAATCTGGCTCTTCCCTTCTGGGACGAGAGGCATCACGCGAAGAGGCAGAGAGTAAGACGTTGTAAGAAAAGGAAAGCAAGAGGTGAAAAAAAGAGAGAGAAAATCTCACATAAGTGAATTTATGCCGGTGCTGTTCACTTTCTCTCTCTCTCCTCTTTGCTTCCATCGTGCCCCTTTCACTGATCATAGAAGCCTTATCGAAGACAGACAGTACTTGCAACCGTTCCTTTAGTGACCAGTTGAAGTTAGAAGGGCACTGGAAAAAAAGGCATTTATGATCATTTTTCACACTTAGCACCGTTGTAGCATCCTCACAGTCACATGATCAAAATCCGGACACTTCGCAACTGGCATGTATTCGTGACGGTCGCAGTGTCCCGTGGTTGCTGCAATGGTCGTAAAGTGTGAAAAATGGTCATAAGTCACTATTTTCCTTGACTTCAACAACAGCTCATTTAGTGAACATTCAAAGTTTCGATGTCACTGTAAAAGTGACTTATGACCGTTCTTCAGACTTACGACCATGGCAGCATCCCCATGGTCACATGATCAACATTCAGACACTTGGCAACTGACTTGTATTTATGACGGCTGTAGTGTCCCAGGGGTCATGTGATCCCCTTCCGACTGTCCTGACCTAGGCTTCACCAAATCACGAAACAGACTCCTTGTGCCGACAAAAACCCTTTTTATTTGGCTAATGTGAATTCCTAGCATTCACATCCAGCGAAGTCCCGGCAAACAGTCTTTCAAGGGTGAGTTGCAAACACAGACCTTATCAGTCCTTGGATAGTTGCCAGGCCGATAGCTTCCAGGCTCAACGCTGTACAAGGAAATACTTGGCAAGGAGTCTCTGTGAGGCACAAACTCAGATAAGCAAATCTTCACATTAATAAATGAACTAATTGTCTCCTGCAAACACCACTCCCCTTTCGCTCCTATTTATTCCCTATGGGAGGGGACATTCAGTGTCCCCTTGTGCTTTTACTCCCGAGTCGACCTCTGTTCCTTAATTGTTCTCTTCTCTTGACAGCTCTGCACATGCACACATCGGGAACAGGCTCCAGCTGTTCTTCTGTCCCACTTATCTCCGACTCCGAATGTAGCTGATAACTGTCGGACGGCCCTGGCTCCATCTCTGCCTCGGAGGCAGAGCACTCCTCAGAGCCTTCACCAGACTCCAGGAATAGCCCATGTTCCTCCCCAACCTCCTCACTGTCCGAGTCTGCCGCCAGCTCTGCTGGCGGGCCACAACACCCGACAAGCAGAGTCCAAGGGGCAAGCCATGTTCACTTAACTTAGACCGTGTGACTAACAACTGCAGTGATTCCCTTAACAATGTGTGGCAAGGAAAAAAATAGTGCAAAATTTCACTTAACTGTCTTGCTGAGCGATGGAAATTTTGGGCTACATTGTGGTCGTATGTCGAGGATTACTTGTAATACATCCTTAGGAAGAGTTCCTTAGGCTATTGAGTCCAACAGCTTAAACATTCCTGGGGTGGCTCTCCCCCTTTGTAGGAACTCACAGCCTACAAGAGTTTGATCCTGCGCTCCAATAAATGAGGCTGCTGGATTGGTCGGGATAGTTGGAGTCGGTTCACATATGCCTGTATCAGTGGTTTGGTTGCTGCCGGTTCGGACTGGTTCTTTAGAACCAGTATCAGAAATTTACCGCCGCTCGCCGAACCGGCAGCAATGACCGGTGGTCCACGCTCCCGAATCGGTCCTCTGGTCGCCGCGGCTTTCCAAAAAACCCTCTGCGCATGCGCAAAGGCTTCTGCGCATGTGCAGAGGGTCATTTCCGGGTCTTTTGCATGACGTGACAGGGGCGCGCGAGCGAAGCGATCGCGCGCGGGCAAAACACGCACTTCCGTCGTGATCAGAACCGGTAGGGAAGGTAAGTGGAACCCACCCCTGGCCTGTATAACCCTGGGCTGCTCTTCTACTCTTGATGGATGGTGGTTTGTGATGACAACGGGACCTGCAAGTGCAGCTGGATTGTCGGGTCGCCATTCGTACCCTGAAAGCATCCAGAAGTGGCCCCACACTAGCTTTGAATATGGTACCTTTTAACTCTGGTGGTGACGGGGACCTTCGGATCCATTCCCACAACTGGGGTTAAGCCTTCCTTGCCGTTTCTTTGGGCAGCCATTAATGGGAGGGTATGAAGCGATGAAGAGAACCTTCCTTGCGTGCAAAAGGGGGATTCCTGAGAGTCATAGCTGAATAATCACAAAAGTATCCTGAGTCATGCAAGAATTAGAAATATGGCAGGAAAACAGAAATGCATTAGGAGGAAGGAGGGATGGATGGATGGAGGGGGACAGAGAGAAGGGCAGAAAGAGGGATGGAGGGGAAGGAAGGAAGGAAGAAAGAAGAGAGGGACAGATGGGGACAGAAGGAGGGATGGAAGGGAAAGAAGGGAAGGGACAGAGGGAAGAACAGAAGGAGGAAGGGAGAGAAAGGAAGGAAGGAGGGAGAAATTAAGGCAGTCAGGAAGGTGATGAAAACAGTTCTCTGAAATAGGAGAAATCACACTAATGTTATCTGTTATTGCATTCAAGAGGGCACAAAAGAAATTTTACTCTCCTTTAAGGAAATCACACCCAAACACACAGTGGTGCATGTGGGCCAGGTTTCTAGTCCTCAACCTTGCAAAAAGCAAAACAAAAAACAAACAAAAAAAACCCCAACCCACAAAACCCAAGAAATTCCTCCTACATCTAGCCATCAGGTTTCTAGTCCTCAAGGTGCCCCCCGCCCAAAAAAAGCATGAACTAATAATACTCAAGCTTTATTTGTTTCGATTGTAAAAGGGGGCAAATATCAGATTGATGTCTCAGCTGTCGGAACAAGGCCAAAAAAAAAAAAAGATAAGAAAGATAAGAGGGAAAAAATAGGCCTTTTGCAGGCGAGAAGGGGACAAAACGGTTGTTCAGGGGGAGAAAACACTGCAGAGTTTTCCTTCTCGAGGTCAAGATCTCTATGAGAACGAAAAGAAGCTGTTTGTGTTCTCAGCAGCGTGCCGTGATCACTTTCTGATCGACTGGTGAGCGGTTTGCTTTTGTTGGCTTGAAGGAGGAAGCTGACCTCCACGGGGAAGAGAGAAGGAGCTGGGCTGCAAGCATAGCCTGTGTTTTCGGGAGAGGGAATATCCTGCCTTGCGGAGTGACAGGTGCCTGAAGCAAGCCAGACGTTCTCCCCGTGTTCTTGTGTGGTTGGCTTTCATGGATCTTGTGTATCCGTCACAGCTTCGCTACAGGCCTTGTTTTAACTTCACAAGAGGCCTGATGGTGTCTCCTTTTCTTGTTCTCCCGTATGTTTTAAACTTTGCTAGCCTCTTTTACATGCTTGAATAGAAAAACAGGCCATTAGCTGAATGGATAAATAACAGCTTGACTAAAGACCATGGTGTGTGTGGCAAAGACATTTGTGCCGTGCTGTTGGATCAAACGTATTTCTGAATAGCTCTGCTAGAAAACTACCTCGACATACGACCCCAATTGAGCCCAAAATTTTGGTTGCTAAGCGAGACAGTTGTTCAGTGCCCCATTATACGACCTTTCTCACCATAGTTGTTAAGTGAATCCCTGCAGTTGTTAAGTTAGTGACACGGCTCTTAAATGAATCTGGCTTCCCCCTTGACTTTGCTTCTCAGAAGGTCGCAAAAGGAGAGCAAAAGTGCTGTCACTCACCAAGAGGGATGTTGCTGCTTACCTGCCTAAAGATCTCGTCCACCAGCCTGTGTGAAGAGCACTGCTTCATCCATCTAGCTGCTTCGGCTTCCCCAGGCTCCGGAGGCCCTCTGGAGGCCGGAAACGGGCCCGTTTTTCTTGCCGAACTTCCGGTAGGCCCGTTTTTCGCCATCCCCGAGCCTCCGTGCACACCCTGCACTTACCTGCATCCAAAACAGGCGCACATTTGCAAACCGGTAGGGAAGGTAAGTGAATACCACCCCTGATCCATACATATATGTGCTTGCCTGGCTGCTTAACGAAATTTAGCTGCTTTGCTCGCAGGGCTGCCGTGTCCTTTGCTTGTCCTTGTTTCGGATTCAACTGATGGTTGATAAATCAAATCTACGGGACTATGCCTCCTCCTTGTGCAGAGACGTGTGTGCTCACCTCAGTGTTGACTCCCAGGGGACTCAAGAGCCCCCTGCTCTCCACCTCCTCCATCACCACCTGTGCTTGAGCAAATAGGCTTGAGATTTTTTTTTTTTTTACCCCACATCATCACAACTTCCTTGTGATTTTCACTTGCCACCCTAAGGGTTGTCTTCCTTGCAAACTCCAAACTGGGGTCTGATTCAGGCGGAGGGAAGAGCACCATCCGCAGAGTGCCGTTAAAAGGCGGGGTCACCTTCCGGTTTAGGAGTCATAAATTCCTAAATTCTGTTAGAACTGTGCCTTAAAGTCCTTACTTCACACTACTTTTGCAAACACAGGAGATGCACTTAGTTAATAAATCCATTTAATCAAGTGGAACTTAATTAGCAAGTTGTACCTTGGCTGGAGTAATATTCATACTCTAAACCTTCGAACCAGGTATTGTCCAGGATCCTGGCCCGCTATCTTTCAAACTTGCGTCCTTCTATTGATTCTGGTAATCAAGGAGAGAAGCAAAAAACTTGCGCCGAGAAACTTCCTAACAGGGAGAACAACCAACCAGTGGAACGGAAGTTGCCTTCAGAAATTGTGGGTACTCCATCACTGGAGGTGTTTAAGAAGAGACTGGACAACTATTTGTCTGGAATTGTATAGGGTCTCCTGCCTGAGCAGGGGGGGTTGGACTAGAAGACCTCCAAGGTCCTCTGTTATTCTGATTGGTTGACTTGGAAAACAGCATCCATACCAGTGGTGGTATTCAGCCGGTTCTATCCGGATCGGGCGAACCGGTAGCGCTGACTGCGGGTGGCCCCACCCACCCGCCCGGCCATAAGCATGTCGCATTTTTGATGCTCTGCCGACGTGGCGCGTGCGAGTGAAACATGCGCGCGTTCGCTCACATTTGCAANAAGGAGAAACTTCCTGACAGTGAGAACAATTAATTAGTGGAATGACTTATCTCCAGAAATTGTGGGTGCTTCATCACTGGAGGCTTTTAAGAAGAGACTGGACAACTATTTGTCTGGAATTGTATAGGGTCTCCTGCCTGAGCAGGGGGGGTTGGACTAGAAGACCTCCAAGGTCCTCTGTTATTCTGATTGGTTGACTTGGAAAACAGCATCCATACTTTTACCCCACATCATCACAACTTCCTTGTGATTTTCACTTGCCACCCTAAGGGTTGTCTTCCTTGCAAACTCCAAACTGGGGTCTGATTCAGGCGGAGGGAAGAGCACCATCCGCAGAGTGCCGTTAAAAGGCGGGGTCACCTTCCGGTTTAGGAGTCATAAATTCCTAATATTTTTCTTCCCAAAGGATTGTGGAGGACAGGGGAGCCCCCTTAATCGATGTCCCGGATCGAGTAGAAGGCTGACTTGACACCTCTCTTTATCTCTGGAAGCTCAAAAATAGGACACACTCATTTTTTTTTTTTTTTTGCTGTGATGATCCAGAACCATTTAAAAGGATCTCACCGGATTAAAATGATTTAATCCAGGAGGGCCTTCGTTGCAGAAAGACAAATAGGAATAAAAGCTGGGGCCGCAAAGGATGCCTGCTTTGGCAAACAAGAATGTGGGAAGGGCTCCACCCCACTGCGATGGGTTTTTTTTAAGTCTGTCGCCGGATTATTTAATTACCAAATGGTTGCATTTCCTGGATTTCAGAGAGCTGGATTTAAATCCCTGTTCTTTAATTAAATCAGAACAATTAATCAGTGGAACAACTTGCCTCCAGAAGTTGTGAATGCTCCAACACTGGAAGTTTTAAAGAAGAGATTGGATAACCACTTGTCTGGTGTAGGGTTTCCTGCCTAAGCAGGGGGTGGGACTAGAAGACCTCCAAGGTCTTCTCTAACTCTGTTATTCTATTCTATTCTTACTCCCGCTTGAGAAATGGTCATTTTGCATACCTGGCACTTATCTGGCCTGTATCTATGCACAAGTCAACATTGCTGTGGGATGGTGGCAGATTCCGAGCACTAATTTTTGTGCAAGAGACGTGGGTGCCTCACTGCGTTGAGAGGGATGTTGTGATGCCTTTGAGGTGCCAGTGAAAAAATATCCGCTTCCAATGAATGCACGAATGTATTTACATTGTGCGAATGCTGTCACAGCAACAGACCCGTGATTTTAAAATGGCCCAGTGTAGGCTTCTATCTGATTAAAAAACCATGCATTTCCCTTCCCCATCTTCCAAAGTTAGGGTGGAGGATAAGGAGCTGATGTTCTAGATCAGGGGTCTCCAAGCTTGGCAACTTTAAGACTCGTGGACTTCAACTCCCATCTGGCTGGGGAATTTTGAAGTCCACGAGTCTTAAAGTCTTGGGAGTTGAAGTCAATAATCCATAAAGATGCCAAGTTTGGAGTTTGGAGACCCCTGTTATAGATTATTGCCGTGATGGTGAACCTATGGCACGTGTGCCACAGCTGGCATGCAGAGCCCTCTCTGCGGGCACGTGAGCTGTCGCCCAGCTCAGCTCCACCGCGCATGTGCGCGCATGCCTCCCACCGGCCAGCTGATTTTTGGGATGCACGGAGGGCGGGCTGCATGCGGGATACGCGCAGGCACAGGGGAGGGGGTCGCGTGTGCATGCACGGGGGGCGGGGCCCCCCACCCGTTTTTGGTCCCAGGAGGCTGTAGGGAGGCCTGCTAGGCCGAAAACGGGGGGGCGGGGTGTCACACGCGCATGCACGGGGGAGCGTGGGGAGGTCACGTGTGC
>QLTV01002991.1:409328-423534 GCA_003457575.1 Thermophis baileyi | reverse complement strand
TCCTCCCTTCCTTCCCCCCTCCCTCCCTCCATCCTTCCTCTCTCTCACCCTCCCTTCATTCCAGTTTCCATAAAACAGCTGACTTTCAGAGTGGCTGCATTCACACAAAACGCCTGCCAAGGGTCATTTTTAACTGACGTTTTGCTTGCTGCTTCCCAAGCTAACCCTTTCTGGCTCCCAGCAACCCCGAGTTGAATGATTTCGCACTCCTTGAGATGCAAGATTCCCCACCAGCCCTTGGTGAAATTCTATTATAAATCTTTCATCTGGATGGCCTCAGCTGTCAGGGGTTTGCTTTTTTCCTTCCTCTCCCTCCCTCCCTCCCTCCCTCCCTCCCTCTCTCTGCATTTGGCTGCCTAACCCACTCCTCCGTGTAATTCTGCCTCCTGTAGGATGCTCACCTCTGATTAGCAAGGCGTGACCCTTCCGTACGCTGTTTTCCCACGCAAGCCAGCCAGCAGTTGCCGGCCCTGGCGCTGAAGGGAGGAGAGAGGAAACGAGGCACGGAAGGGGCTGGACTGCCCCCCCCCCAGTGCCAGGAACAGAGGAAAAAATAGCCAGCCCAAAAAGCCATTCCGGTTTATAGCTCTGATCTGTGATCTTGGGAATCCTGCTAACAAATGCAGGATATTGCATGTCGTGCCTGACCAAGGTGCCTGAAGCAGACAGGGCAGGACAGGACAGGACAGAACAACAGAACAGAACAGAACAGAACAGAACAGAACAGAATAGAATAGAATACAATGCAAAATAAAATTAGGATAGGATAGGATAGGATAGGATAGAACAGTGATGTTGAACCTTTTTCCCCTCGGGTGCTGAAAACGCACACGTGCGCACAATAGCGCGCGTGTGCGTGCCCACACCCATAATTCAATGCCCACTCATGCGCCCCGCCCCCCTGCGCATGCGTGCGCAACCCCTGTGCTCCCCCGCCCATGCACGCACGACCCCCCACGCCCCATTTTGGGCCTAGCAGGCCTCCCTGAAGCCTCCGGAGGCTGGAAACAGCCCGTTTCCCGACTTCCAGTGGGCCCGGTAGGCCCGTTTTTCACCCTCCCCAGGCTCCAGAGGCTTTCTTGGCCCTCCCAGAGCCTCCGCGCAAGCCCTGTACTTACCTGGCATCCAAAACGGGCCGCGTAGAGACTCCTGGGAGAGGACGGGTGGCATGGGCAGAGCCAGCCAAAAATTAGCTGGCTGGCACGCGCATGCGTGCTGGACCTGAGCTAGGGCAACGGCTCGAGTGCCCGCAGATATGGCTCCGCGTGCCACCTGTGGCACGCATGCCATAGGTTCACCATCACGGATATAGGATCTCCTGTTTGAGCAGGGGGCTGGACTAGAAAACCTCTAAGGTCCCTTCGAGCTCTATTCTGATTCATCACTGGCGATTTTTAAGAAGAGACTGGACAGTCTGGACAGATCCTGGGCAGACTGGACAGTCACTCGTCTGAAATGGTATAGGATCTCCTGCTTGAGCAGGGGGCTGGACTAGAAGACCGCTAAGGTCCCTTCCAACTCTGTTATTCTATTTCCTGATAGTGAGATTATCCAACATCTTCTTAAAAACTTCCAGTGTTGGAGCATTCACAACTTCTGGAGACAAGTTGTTCCACTGATTAATTGTTCTGTCAGGAAATTTCTCCTTAGTTCTAAGTTGCTTCTCTCCTTGATTAGTTTCCACCCATTGCTTCTTGTCCTACCCTCAGGTGCTTTGGAGAATAGTTTGACTCCCTCTTCTTTGTGGCAACCCCTGAGATATTGGAACACTGCTGTCATGTCTCCCCTAGTCCTTCTTTTAATTAAACTAGACAGTTTTCCCCCACCACTGCCAGTTAGAGCTGTGGGAGTTCAAGGCTGGCTATGCAGTTTGCTGGGGGGGGGGGGGGAAGCAGAGAAACATTGTTTTCTCCGGACTGCTGAAACTAGAATTCCCTGCAGCCTTGCTCAGCAGAGCCAGGCAAGAAGGGCGATGGGAGTTGTAGTTCCTTAAAGGGCAGAGCAGCCTCTTTTCATAAACGAGAGTCAAATTGGCTTGAGAGGAAAAGTTGGTTTGGAAGTCACTTTTCAAAAATGCCCATAGTCAGCTCATAGCCTCCATGAATGGTCCATCCTCAGGAGGACACACTTCAACAACAACAACAACAACAACAACAAACACTTCCACATCTGGCCAGCCTTGAAACGTAAGGCAGTTGTGCAGTCAAGAGAAGTGGGAAAGGAAGCTTAGGGATTGTCATCTCCTTAGGCAGCAGTTGGTTGTGACTTGGTTCTGACTCCATCACAGGGTGGATAAAAATCGATGGTTTAAAAAAAAATAAAAAAAAATCAATTTTTTTTATTTAAATCAGATTTTTTTTATTTTTTATCAAATTTATTTTAATAAAATGCTTTTGGAGTAAAAACATCTAAAGATAGTTTTCTATTTAAGATATAGTAATAATTTAGTTTATTCAGCATGAAATGGAGCTTCGTTATGTAGCATGAGGCTGTATATTCTGCAATATTTGCATTTTTGGTAAACTCATTCAATGAATCCAAGCTCTGCAAGCTAAATAGGAAACCTTCATTTTGTTTCCAAATAATAATATTAGAGATTCTAAACTACCAGTAAAAGAATGAGTCTTTACATTTAAAGAGCACCTGTCATTTCAGATCCATCATGGCAGCGCCTGTTAGCGGGCACCCACTCACCCGCTGCCTGCCACGTCCCTCACCTTGTTGTGTCCCTGCCGCGTCACCAGCCGTCCCATTAAAGTGAATGGGACTGTGGGTGAGTCAACAGAAGAGATATAAAATTTCTGGAAATTTTGAAGCTCGGAAAAAAACCCGTTTTTTTTCCAGTTTTTTGGGGGGGGGGGGGAAACGGAAATGTTCAGAAAAATAGAAAAAAATGTTGCATTAGCACTTTTTTGTCTTTTTAAGATTGAAAGTCATTCTGTTACTTTAGGAACATAAAATATGACTATGGACAATTTGACTTGACATAAAATTATTACAACTAGCATATTAAAAATATAGTGTATCCAAACAATTATCACAAACATAATTTACTTTTTTATAATATTTATTTGTAACAAAGGGAGCAACGATCTCCTGAACTGCTTACTAGTTTATGTGGAAAGTTTGTTACCTAGGACTTGATTGTCCTCACTCATTGCACAGAAATTAGAATAATCTGATATCATATTTTTTTTTTAGAAATGATTTGGAAAATATTTGAACACCCTGTCTTAAAATATTTTATTCATCATGTTAAAATAAAATATTCCACAATGCTTTTTTTTTTCTTTTTTCAATTTTTCCAATTTTTTGGAAAAAAAACAAAAAAGCCTTCAGGAAAAAAACGGAAAAAACCCCGTTTTTTTCCCCGAATTTTTCCGGTTTTTTTCCGGGCCTTCACATCTCTAGTCAACAGCGGGTCAGAGGAGGAGCCGCTGCGGGACAGAGATGATAGTTGCTCTTTAAAAATTACGATTGAAATCAAGTTGATTTAAATCAAGCCTTTTTACTAGTGACTTAAATCGTGATTTGAATCGACTTGATTTAAACCAAATCCACCCTGCTCGATCACCATCCTTGTCCTGGACCTCTTTCTGCTCACAGCTGAAAGTGGTTGCCCATGGCCTGCCCTTGTTTGAGCTCTCGAAAGATTGTGGCCAACCCCCCACTTCTCCTTCCTGCAGAAATACCCCCGAGCAGGGTACACGCCTCATGTTTACATAGGCAGGCATGTTGCAAGCGCCGGCACCCAGCAACACGCCAGGTGGTTGCAAAAACTGTGTTTAGCAGTTGTTTTTCTAAGACCTTTTAAGTGCAGCTATGTGGCAGCAAGCCTTTGAAAACAAAGGGAGGCTTAATGATAGCTTTTGGAGGCCCTTCCCCGGAAAGATGCCTCGGCCAGCTTTGTGCAAACTCCAGATTGTGGGTGCTTGCTTAATCTTTGCGGTGATAAACGGGGCCAAACCGGCAAAAGAGAGCTATTCACGCAAGAAACTGGCTGCTATAATCCGATGGCACTTGAAGGTGGATTTCTTGAATTCATGGGCCATGGGGAGCAAGTGGGTGTCAGGCGGACAGAAGCGGTTTCCACAGTCCCCATCATCCGCCACCTTTGGCCAGATTGACCCTCAGACCCAGTGCTGAGCATGGGATACGTGCAAGATTCCCGAGACCGTGGGAATCCCCTTTCCCGTGCATTGGGTGGCCCTATGGTCTCCAGTGCAAAGACGCAGCCGAAATACAGTGCATTTGGCTGGGATTTTCCAGGAAACTGGAATTCTGGACTTCTCAATCCAGGTTGCACTTACAACTGATGAAGAAGCTGCCCGCTGCATCTCTGGAGGGGTCCATGCAAGACCGGAGCAGGGACTCTGCCAGAGATGCAGTGGGCAGCTTTTTCCTTCATCAGTTTGCAATGCAACCTGGTGCGGTGGCCTAGAGGTAGCGCTCTCGCCTCACAATCAAGAGGCTGTGAGTTCGATCCTAGGTAGAGGCAGATATTTCTCTCTCTGGGCACAATGTGAATATATCTGCTGAACAAAACTCCGCATTGGCGACAGGAAGGGCATCTGGCCATTCAAACACTCTGCTAGCTCCATTCAGTTGCCCAGACTCCGCCCCAATGCAAGGGATTATGGGGTCATTAAAAGAAGATGAATGCAATGCAACCTGGATGAAGAAGTCCAGAATTCCAGTTTCCTGGAAGTGGGTGGCTGCTTCTCTCCAGGGAAATGAGGAAACGGCAGGCCCTGAAGCTGTTCCACCAGGAGCAGCTGCTATTAAAGATTAAAATGGAAATGATATAGACGAAGCCATTCCGTGGAGAAAAATTGGCACGGCAGCCGGTTTCCACGCCGATAAAGGAACCAAGAACGCAGATCCGGCCAAGTTAACTTTGCCTGAATTTACTGCATCCACAAAAGGGCTTCTCCACCGACCGATGCGAGCGTATGCGTGTCCAGGGGTGGACTTTATGACCTCTGTAAACAACCCCCCCAAGCAAGTGTTTATATGATATTATGCAGCATTGATCCGGTTAGTAAGTTCTGCTTTCCTGTTTTCCACGTCCTGTTCCCGGAGAAGAAGAAGAAAGAGGAGAGTTCTTCCCCTGATTTTCCCTGCTAAGCTTTTTAAATTAAACGGGCCCAAAAGAAGCTGTCACGGCGACGGGAGAGCAGAGAGGGGAGCTGCGATTTGCAAGACCAGGGCCTTCCGATATCCACCCCGAGCAGGTTGCACACAAATTAATGTCTCAGCATTTTTTTTATTTTTTATTTTTGCATTTGTATCACCTGTCGGGGGAATTTAATACCGCCCGTTCTTCGGCGCATCTGGTGGAAACAACCCAGAGATTGCTTTGCTGCTCTTCTTCGGAGAATTGGGGGGGGGGGCATTTATGTCTTAAAAAAACATTACCGGGTTAAGCTGGAAGGGGAATGTGAGGAGGTACCAATAACTGGTCTGTGCAGCGAACACAAACCCGGACAGGCTGAGCGAGTAGGAGTTCAGGCACATGGGTCTGGTGGAAAGCGGGGGTTTGGCTATCAGGTCCTCACAGCATTTGGGGGGGGGGGATTCCAGAGCTCCCCTCACTCCGGTGCGTCCCAAACTATTTTTGAAAAGGGTTCTGCTCCATGCATCCAAGGCTGGGACCCCTTCGTTGCCACGATTGTGAATCTGGAATGTCACCAAAGCTGGCAGGACGGGCTGGCTGCCCTGTCTCTGGACTTGGAGCGATTGTTCTGAAGATCTCGATTCTGGTTCCAGTTCTTTTCGTTCATTTATCAAAATATGAAACACAATAAAAACCGTGGGAAAGTAGGGGAGGAAAAAGGGAAGAGGAAAAAGTAACAGAATACCAGAGTTGGAAGGGACCTCAGAGGTCTTCTAGTCCAACCCCCTGCTCAAGCAGGGAACCCTGTATCATTTCAGATAAATGGTTGTCCAATCTCTTCTTAAAAACCTCCAGCACCCACAACTTCTAGAGGCGAGTCGTTCCACTGGTTAATTGTTCTTGCTGTTAGGAAATTTCTCCTTATTTCTAGGTTGCTTCTCTCCTTGGTTAGTTTCCACCCGTTGCTTCTTGTCCTGCCTTGTCCGATGCTTTGGAGAATAGGTTGACTCCCTCTTCCGAGGGAGCCGAGGTGGCGCAGTGGTTAGAGTGCAGCACTGCAGGCTACTTCAGCTGACTGCTAGCTGCAGTTCGGCGGTTCAAATCTCACCGGCTCAAGGTTGACTCAGCCTTCCATCCTTCCGAGGTGGGTCAAATGAGGACCCAGATTGTTGGGGGCGATAGGCTGACTCTGTGAACCGCTTAGAGAGGGCTGTAAAGCACTGTGAAGCGGTATATAAGTCTAAGTGCTATTGCTATTGCTATTGCTATCATGTCACCCCTAGGCTTTTTTTTCACCGGATTAGACGTACCCAATTCCTGCAACTGTTCGTCATATGTAGGGAAAAAGGGGAAAAATAAAGAAAAGCCTTGATTTCTGATTCTTTTAGGCACAGTAGAATTAGGTAATAGCATACAGCCTCCACTTCTGACATTGACGTAATAGTGTATGTTAGCCATTTCTATAGCAACAAACCTATCTACTCAGCAAAACCCAAAGTCAAAGTTTTACTTTTTTTTTTTTCTCCCCACCTCGAGCACAAAGTCCAGAATCGGTTTCCAAGTGGAAGCAAAGTTAAGCTGTAATTCTTGATTTGAGGCAGTCGATTTAGCCATCTCTGCTAATTCCATCAGTTTTTCCAGCCAGTCGTCCTTTATGGGGATTAACAGTATCCCGCGATCTCTACTCTGCAGCCCAAAAACCTCAGAACGGATGCCCCCCCACCACCACCATGACCAGCTGGTTCAGCTGCTGATTCCTTAAGCTCCTTTGCCCCACAGTATTTTTCTCCTTTCTACCACCGTTTAAAAATAAAAAATGAAAAAAATGAAAACCAGTGCCAGCCATACAGCATTGCAAGCAGTTTGTAAAAAGTAAAAAAACCACACACACACACACACACCCCCTGATGATTATTTTTTCCTTGACACAATGCTGCCACTGGCTGGATTTTTTACAGTATTACATGTGTTCTTCCCCCCCCCCCCCAAAAAAAAGAGAGAGAGATCTTAGCAATATAGGGGGATGAAGGGAGGACAGAGAAAACAGTTGATTCAACTTGGATCTTGGAAACAGGAATGGAATTAGCCCCACACATTACTTAAATCAGGGGCCCCCAAACTTGGCAACTTTAAGACTTGTGGACTTCAACTCCCAGAATTCTCCAGCCAGCATAGTCCACAAGTCCACAAGTCTTAAAGTTGCCAAGTTTGAAGACCTCTGACTTAAATAAACTGCTAGGCTTCTAAAGCACTTCAGAGTCACCTCGTGAGAACCAAGTTACAGGTACGGCAGTTGGTTTAGTGACCGATCAAAGTTACAACGGCACTGAAAAAAGTGACTTACGACCGTTTTTCAGTGTTACCACCTTTGCAGCATCCCCGCGGTCACATGATTTACATTCGGACGCTTGGACAGCTGGTCCCTATTTACGACGGTTGCAGTGTCCCAGGGTCGTGTGATCCCCTTTTCTGACTTCCTAACAAGCAAAATCAGTGGGGCTGCCAGATTCACTGAACGACCGGGTTATTAACTTATCCACTGCAGTGATTCACTTAACAACCGTGGCAAGAAAGGCTGTGAAATGGGGCCAAACTCACTTAACAAATGTCTCGCTTAACAGGAGAAATTTCGGGCTCGACTGTGGTCGTAAATCAAGGACTACCTAAGTCGTGGCTGTGGCAGGAGAGCTGCTGAATCTGCTACATGGGAACTCTTCTGAATGTTGCATGGTGAAAACGTCCATTTTAACAGATTAACAGAGTTGGAAGGGACCTTGTAGGTCATCTAGTCCAACCCCCCCCACACCCTCCCAAGCAGGAGACCCTACACCATTTCCAACAAATGGCAGTCCAGTCTCTTCTTGAAAGCCTCCAGTGATGAAGCTCCCACAACTTCCGAAGGCAACTTCTGTCCCATGGGTTGATTGTTCTCACTGTCAGAAAATTCCTCCTTATTTCTAGGTTGAATCTCTCCTTGTTCAGTTTCCATCCATTATTCCTTGTCTGGCTTTCAATTGCTTTGGAGAATAGCTTGACCCCCCTCCTCTCTGTGGCAGCCCCTCAAATATTGGAACCCTGCCATCATGTCTCCCCTGGTCCTTCTCTTCACCAGACTAGCCATGCCCAGTTCCTGCAACCGTTCATCGTATGTTTTAGCTTCCAGTCCCCTAATCATCCTGGTTGCACTTTTCCTGCACATTTCCCCCCATTTTCTGTGGGGCAAGCACTAATAAGCATGGGAGATTCTGCCCTAAGGAGCTGAGCCTTAGCCAAGAAAAGAAGCTGATGCCAGCAGGTTAAGTCAGTTCATCTAAATGTACCACAGACCGAACAGCATCTTTGCTTTCCACCAGCCCTCTCTAGATAAAGCCCAGTTATTTGTTTGCTGGATGTCAGAATTTTGGAAGGGCAAAGTAAACCCCTCGTTTAACAACAACCACAACTGAGCCCCAAATTTTTATTGCTAAGCAAGACACTTTCTTGCCCACAGTTGTTAAGCGAACACCCTGCGGTTGTTAAAATTGGTAACACGGTTGGGAAGGGAATCCGGCTTTTTGATTTTGCTTGTCAGAAGGTCGCAAAAGGGGATCACGGGGCCCTGCAACCGTCACAAATACGAATCAGCGGCCAAGCATCTGACTTCCGATCACACGAGCGCGGGGATGCTGCAAGAGTTGTAGGTGTGAAAAACAGCCACAAGTCACTTTTTTTTCCCCAACGCTGTTCTAACTTCGAAAGGTCGCTAAGTTGCGAGTCGTGGACTACCTGTATAGGCAGGTGTTTTATTATCACAATTTGTCCTTCCTGGGAAGAAGAGCCTCCGATATGTGTTTGTGCAATGCTGTGTGTTGTCCTTATGTGGTGTTGCCACAGAGAAGGTCTCTCTTCTTTCTCCTCTCCCTGCTCTCGTGGGCCAAATAACCCACTTTTCTTGCAGCGCGTCGCCACATCCGCTCACATAGCGATGCGTCAGCGAGCAAGCTGATCCGTCTCACTCGTCCGTAATGGATTTCTCCTTCCTTCTCTTCCAGAGCAAGCGGGACCACCTTCTCATGAACGTCAAGTGGTACTACCGCCAATCCGAAGTCCCGGATTCCGTTTACCAACATTTGGTCCAGGACCGACACAACGAAAACGGTAAGGGGGGGGGAGCCGTTGCCGTGCTTCTTGAGTGGGTTGTCTTCTCTTTGTTCTGCTCGTGGCATTCAATTTCCGTTTTTGGAATTTGTGGAAAACTCAGAGAGGTGAGTGTTGCATCCCGAGGCTGCCAACTTGTGAAGAGCCGAGGTGGCGCAGTGGTTAAAGTGCAACACTGCAGGCTACTTCAACTGACTGCTAGCTGCAGTTCGGCGGTTCAAATCTCACCGGCTCAAGGTTGACTCAGCCTTCCATCCTTCCGAGGTGGGTAAAATGAGGACCCAGATTGTTGGGGGCAATATGCTAACTCTGTAAACCGCTTAGAGAGGGCTGTAAAGCACTGTAAAGCAGTATATAAGTCTAAGTGCTATTGCTATTGCTATTGAAGCGTCAGCCTTCCACAACATTGGGCACCTTCCTGCCTGTTTCTGGCCACGTGGAGATGTCTGCGCCAAAGGGGAATCAGAAGAAGAAGAAGGAAGAAGAAGGAAAGAAGAGGAGGAGGAGGAGAGAATTATTATTATTATTATTATTATTATCTTTTTTATTCATTAAACATGAAACTCAGTCAACTGAACATTTAAAAATGTGTCACAAATACCACTGACTGGTGCTAATGGTTGATACGGGTTGCTGCCAGCATCCTAGGTATCAACCAAGTATCTTCTTAAAATATATGATGTTCCGAGTAGCGCAGTCTTTTGCAGTTCCGCTGGTGTTATTGCAGGAAGCTGCAATTTCTTGATGTGTTTTGTGAAATTCTTGGACATGGTACCAAGTGCCCCGATGACAATGGGTATCGCTGTTACACGTTTCATCCATAATCGCGTAGTTTTGATAGCCAGGTCGCGATATTTTGTGATTTTTTTCCAGTTCTTTTTCTTCGACTCTGGCGTCTCCTGGTACCGCAATATCAATAAATTGTACGTTTCGGTTTTCGTCAACTGTGGATATCTGGCATGTTGTGTTCCAAATGACGATCCGTCTGTATTCGAAAGTCCCACAAGATCTTCACCTTCTCATTTTCGGCAACTTTTTCCACATCATCATCATCATCATCATCATTATTATTATTATTTATTATTTATTTTTATTATTATTATTATTATTATTATTATTATTATTATTATTATTATTATTATTATTATTATTATTATTATTATTATTATTATTATTATTATTATTATTATTATTTGCTGGAGCGTGGAAGCTTCCCTTTGCATTTTTTCAGATTTCCACATTTGGGGAAGATCTTTTCCTAGTCCTGCTCTTCTCCTTTGATCACAAGAGCTGGAACAAGAACTTCAAAGGAAAAAGGGAGACACCGTGTTTTACGAGCTGGTAGTTTTCTCTTGGACTGCACGATGAATCTCTGTGGACCTTTCAGTTCCCAACATGATGGGTGTAAAAGGAAGCAGTGGGTCCCAAGGAGACCTGAGGAAAGTAATCTGGGATCCATACCAGAGTGTCAGGCCTGCCCCAGTCTGATCCCTTAGGAAAGAAAGACCCTAGACTCCATTTGGTTGAAAGATTCTGCTGCAGTAAAGTCAGGCTAGATCTGGATTTCCCACGCTCAAAAGATACAGAAAGGTTTCCCCTCACCCCAGCCCCCCCCCCTCCAGTGACCAGTCTTATCTTCAGCCAATCAAAGCTCAGTGAAGTGTTTTGAGAACACTTGAGAGGCTTTGGGGTAATCCACATTCTTTCTCAGGGTGCCTGGCCTTGGATGCCTGGTGCAAACTGGTTCCGAGCTTCTCTGGTCTTTATCACCTGTCATTCCTCCCCCTCCCAATTTCTCATCATATACACACACAGCTTTATTGCCCATCTATCCTCCCCCCTCCCCCCCCCCACACACACGCCTTTGATGGCAGGATGCTTGTGAGGCGCCAAGCCGAACCTGGCAGACCTGACATAGGGTGACAGCATCAGAACAGCCTTAGATCAGGCCCAGCTGTTTGCACCGCCAGCTATTCTGGCTTAGACCACCTGCCCAGGATCTATACAAACAGATTCTGGTCTTTCCTTAACACCTCTTCAGATCCAAAGCAGGATCTTCTCCATGGAGAGCATAGTCCTGGCCTCTCCTTTTACCTCTAAACCTGACAAGTGGCTTTTTCAGGGACTTCAGAGAAACCTTGCTAGAAACGCACACTGACTGCTAGAGGCACCGCTAACGATGTGGCTTTCTTTCCACAGATTCTGGGCGTGAGCTGGTTATCACCGACCCAGTGATCAAGAACAGAGAGCTTTTCATTTCAGACTATGTTGACACTTACCATGCTGCTGCCCTCAGGTGAGTGACTAAAAACCCAGCTCAGAGAATACTTTAACAGAGTAAAGGAGTTGGAAGGGACCCTCGGAGGTCTTCTAGTCCAACCCCCTGCTCAGGCAGGAAGCCCTATACTATTTCAGACAAATGGTTTGCAATTGGCTTGAAGTAATCCCATTAAATTACGAAGAACGGTTGCAGGAACTGGGCATGGCTAGTCTGGTGAAGAGAAGGACCAGGGGAGACATGATAGCAGTCTTCCAATATTTGAGGGGCTGCCACAGAGAGGACGGGGGTCAAGCTATTTTCCAAGGCACCTGAAGGCCAGAAAAGGAACAATGGATGGAAACTGACCAAGGAGAGATTCAACCTGGAAATAAGGAGAAATTTTCTGACACCAACGGAACAGAAGTTGCCTTCGGAAGTTGTGGGAGCTTCATCACTGGAGGTTTTTAAGAAGAGACTGGACTGCCATTTGTCAGAAATGGTGTAGGGTCTCCTGCTTGGGCGGGGGGTTGGACTAGATGACCTACAAGGTCCCTTCCAACTCTGGTATTCTATATTCAATGGAACAGCTTGCCTTCGGAAGTTGTGGGAGCTCCATCACTGGAGGCTTTCAAGAAGAGATTGGACTGCCGTCTGTCAGAAATGGTGTAGGGTCTCCTGCTTGGGCAGGGGCTACAAGATCCCTTCCAACTCTGTTAATCTAATCTAAATGAGTATCCCATTAAAATTCTTCCTTTATACAGTATATAAGATTCAGTATCTCTCTCTCAGAGAGAAGATTTCCCCCCCCCCCCAATGTGGGACCAGTATTGACGGTTTTCGGGGCGTTCTCTGTCAAGTAAGCCGTGATTCACCTCCTCTGATATTCCTTTTTCCCCTCCCTTCCTTCCTTGCAGGGGGAAATGTAACATCTCTCATTTCTCCGACATCTTTGCTGCTAGAGAGTTCAAAGCCCGAATGGACTCATTTTTCTATATCCTGGGCTACAATCCAGAGACAAGGTGAGTGGCTTTTACTTCGTTCATTGAGGAATAATTCAGCTGCCTACAAGAGACCATCCTTTAGTCTTAAGAGAGAGGGAAGACATCCAGGCAGGTGGCAGGGATGCTAAACTCCCAAGGAAATGCCAAGTATTAATACCTGAAGGTATGGTTTGAAACAACACTGGTGTTTTGAGTTCAGATTTACCGTGTTTTTCGGACTATAAGACGCACCTGACTATAAGGCACACCTAAATTTAGAAGAGGAAAACAAACAAAAAAAGTTTTTGGCCTCCGCGCGCCCCATTTCCGGGCCCCATTTTTTGGGGCCTTTTTTTTTGGCCTTTTCCAGCCTTTTTTCAGCCCGTTTTTGAGGCTTTTTTTCGGCCCGTTTTGGGGGCTTTTTTCAGCCCATTTTCGGGGCTTTTTTCAGCCTGTTTTTGAGGCTTTTTTCAGCCCGTTTTTCAGGCTTTTTTCAGCCCGTTTTTCAGGCTTTTTTCGGCCTGTTTTTTGAGGCTTTTTTGGGCCTGTTTTTTGAGGCTTTTTTGGGCCTTTTCCAGCCTTTTTTGGGGGGCCGTTTTTTTCGGGGGAAAAGGGCCGGAAAAAGCTTCAAAAACAGGCTGAAAAAATCCTCAAAAACGGCCCGAAAAAGCCCCCAAAACGGGCCGAAAAAGGCCGAAAAAAGGCCCGAAAACGGGGTGTGCGGAGGCCAAAAAACGGCCGGCGGGTGGGCGGGGCTTTGGCAATATTCGGTTTATAAGACGCACAGACATTTTCACCCCCTTTTGGGAGATAAAAAAGTGCGTCTTATAGTCCGAAAAATACGGTAAACCTGTTGTCCTGCTGTGGAGATCAGTTTGATCGGTAGCAAGTAGAGTCAGGGCCTTTTTTGGTGATGGCTCCCTTTCCAAGTCTCTCACAGAACGGACCTTCTCAACAAAGACTTCCCCCCCAAAAAACTGGCTGTTTCAGTTGCAATTCTCTCCGCGGCTTCATTGTGACCTCCGAAGGATTTTTATCCCTGTTGCTGTTCCCTTTTCAAACGGCGTTTCTCCTTTTTGTTCGGCTTCTGAATCGCCATCCTAACACGCGGGTGCGATTTGTAGGTCTGCTTCGGTTTTAATTTTCATGCTTTGGCTGGGGGGGGGGAAGAAATAGCTTGTAGTTTGAAGTAATGGTCCAAAATTTTGGGGGGCAGGGGGGGTGAAGGATTTCAGAATTGTGAGGGTGCAGCACCTCCTGACTTGTTGCAAGCTCATACAACCGCCTGGGCACCCGATCCGTATCGCAACCGCCATGTTGGCAGAGGAATATTTATGCGTTTGTCAGATTTATATGGCCGTCTGTCTCACCCTCCTGGGGGTGTAATGCAGGTAGTCCTCAACTTACAACAGTTCTCTTAGTGACCGCTCGAAGTTACAACGGCACTGGAAAAAAGTGTCTTGGTTGGGACCATTTTTCACATGACCGTTGTTTTTATTTTATTTTATTTTATTTATTTATTTATTTATTTATTTGTCAAACGTGTACAAGATAGCAGGTATAGGTATAAACATAAACATAATCAAAGTGAATACAGATAGATGAGGACAATAGGACAGTAGGACAGGGACGGTAGGCACGCTGGTGCGCTTATGCACGCCCCTTACAGACCTCTTAGGAATGGGGTGAGGTCGACAGTAGACAGTCTAAGGT
>QLTV01002991.1:355610-368052 GCA_003457575.1 Thermophis baileyi | reverse complement strand
CCCCCCCCCCTCCCTCCCTTCCTGCTCAGTTATCTAAACCGTGTGGCTGTAGAGTTTCCTTCGGGGAGCTATTATTTAATTCTAAGTTGGTTGAGATGTCACTTTTCCCGGTCAATAGGCTTCTCCACATGTAGAACGGCACATCCAGAGGTGGTATTCAGCCGGTTCGCACCGGTTCGGGCGAACTGGTAGTAGCGACCTGCGGGTGGCCTATTTAGGCACATTTTGAAGCCCCGCACATGCGTGGAATGCCGCGCGCTCACATTTGCGAACCGGTAGGGAAAGTAAGTGAAAACCACCTCTGGGCAAATCTCATCTCCCTATTTAGCAATAGCAATAGCACTTAGACTTATATACCGCTTACAGTGCTTTTACAGCCCTCTCTAAGCGGTTCACAGAGTCAGCATATTGCCCCCAACAATCTGGGTCCTCATTTTACCCACCTCGGAAGGATGGAAGGCTGAGTCAACCTTGAGCCAGTGAGATTTGAACTGCCGAACTGCAGCTAGCAGTCAGCTGAAGTAGCCTGCAGTGCTGCACTCTAACCACTGCGCCACCTCGGCTCATTTATCATTCCTTGATCCTTCCAAGGATGGGTAATAGAGCTTGAGACACTAATGATTATCCGGTTGAATGGAAGGTCTCCAAGAACTGTTGGAAGAAATATCCATCTGGGTTCAGTTCCAAGCGGGGAGAAAGACACTGGAAACATGTTGGCTGATTGGAAAGATGTTTTCATGGTGAAGCAGAACCACCAAGCACGTGTGATTCGGGTAGCTGACCACATGGAGTGGAGAGTGAGGGTTATTTATACCCTCTCTTGGGGGGGCTTTGAACTTGAGCTTCCTGTGGCAAGGGCATGTATTTCTATTGGTTGCTGTAGTCAGACTGCCATGTGGAGTCATGTTTGTCTGAATCAAGTTTGGTTGAACCTTGGGCTGATGTAATGAAGGGGCTTGGTTGTGCCATGTGGTGAGCTCTGCTGATAGATAATCCTATTATGTCCTGGAGGGTGAAGGTCTTTTTGTCTTGTAGATAGGCTGGCACCAAAATATCTGCTGGGGGCAGGAAGCTGGGTCTGAGTTTCTGTCTGCCTTAAGATTTCTGTTTCTCTTTTAGGGGAAATATTCTGCCTTTTTAATATTTCCTAAAATATTTCATTCTTCTAGGAGAGGGGTGGGTGCGAAGGTTCCAAGAAACTGTGACCACGGAGAAGATGCTGGTCACCCTTTGGACCTCGTGAGGTCCGAACAACGGGCGGCCAATATTTTTCCCCTCTTCGGATCCAGATTTCTGTGCTGTCCTGTTAAATTTCGCTTCTTGGCTTCTGGGTATCCGTTGAAATTTTTCTCATCCTTGTCTTTTTCCCCCATTGAGGTGGATCACCGTGCTTATGGGCTTTGCTGGGCGATATTGGTCACGCCAGAGCTTATGCATTTAGAATAGCCAGCCAGCCCGCCCTCCACGCTTTTCCTCTCGGCTGGCTCGGAATAATTTCAGCCTCTCAAATCCCACATTTCAGTTATGAATTGGAATCAGGGAGGCGTGAGTAAAAGCGGTTGGAGAAGAGGCATATTGACAGAATGTTGTGGGTTGTTTGTTTTTTCCACTCTGACTCTTCCATTTCAAGACGTGTTTTGGAAATGAGCTTCTTTCTGGCCCACAAGAGCGAGAGCGAGGCCGGTCGTGTCCGAGCGGGACTTTTGTTAGGAGCCGAGAAAGTTGCCGCGGAGACCGTTGGAGGAACTAAGATCGGGGGTGGTGGGGTGAAGAACCCCAAAGGACAGAGTTCTTTTCAGTTACCTGCCATTTGGGACAAGTCCTGTCTAGGGCTAAGATGCTCTGATTAAGCCGAGAAAAATCAGCCGCAATTTGTCGTCTCCGGCGAGAGGGGCAGATGGCCTCGAAGTTTTCGCTCATTTGTCCGAAAGAGTTCTTTATGCAAGTTTCATTGTGGTTTTTTGAAACGGCGCACTTGCTGGTTGGTTATAAGTTGGGTTATAAGAAAGAGCCCCCCCCCCTTTTTTAAACTTTATTTTACTGTTGGTTTTGCTCAAGGACAACCGGTTTTGTTTCCTTCCAGTGTTTGCTGGGATTTGGATCGCATCCCGTGTTTTCTTCCAGAGCAAAACTCTTGCAGCATCACCAAGGTTACGGTCAACATCCATAACTTGACTGTGAACTGCTTTGAATGCAGAGGGTCCCAATCCTGAAATAAAGCATTTCTGGCTGTTAACCAAGTAGCCAAACAGTTGTAAAGCTACCCATGGATCTGGTGATTCTCCTCCTCCTTTCCTCTCCTTTTCTTTCTCTTTCTTCTTCTTCCCCTTCCTCTTCTTCCTCTCCTCCTCCTTTTCCTCTCTTCCTCTTCCCCCTCTTCTCCTCTTCCCTCCTCCTTTCCCTCCTTTCTCTCCCCTCCTCTTTTCCTCCTCCCTCCTGCTCTCCCTCCTTCCTCTTCTCTTTTTCCTCTTCCTCCTCCTTTTTTCCTCCTTCCTCCTCCTCCCCCTCCCCCTCTTCTTCGGCCTCCTCTTCCTCTCCTCTTCCTCTTCTCCATCTCTTTCTCCTCCTCCTTCTCTTCTTCCTCCTCTCTCTTCTCCTTCTCTTCCTCTCCTTTTCCTCTTCTCAACCTCCTCCTCCTCTTTTCCTCCTCCTCCTCCCTCTTCTTCTCTTCCTCCTCCTCTCTTCTCCTCCTCCTCTTCCTCTCCTTTTCCTCTTCTCCACCTCCTCCTTCTCTTTCTCCTCCTCCTCCTTAACTCAGGGGATGTTTTATTATATGAATGCAACAACCTGTCTACTTCTTGCTGGTAGGTTGAATTCTTCTCCTGAACACCTTTCTCCTTGAGAGTAGCCAACAGTACATTAGAAACAGCGTCACTTCATCAAAGTCTTGGATGAGTTGTTGAGATTTAGAGACAGAAGAAACCCATTTTCCCAGAGTTCCCTTCAGGGATATGCCATGACCTTCAAAGAATAGACCTCAAAAAGTCAATAATGAACCTGCAGCTTTCAAGGCTGCAGAGTTGGGAAGAGGCAGGGAGAAAGAAAGGAAGCTATTTAAAGTTTGGGTGGTACCCTGTTTCCCCCAAAATAAGACATCCCCTGATAATAAGCCCAATCGGGCTTTTGAGTGCATGGCAATAAGGCCAAGCGCTTATTTCAGGGTTCAAAAAAAATATAAGAGAGGGTCTTATTTTCAGGGAAACACGGTAACCGACTTGGAGAGGCCTTGGAAAAATTAGGAAGCAGTGCTACCCAGACAACCAAGTAAATTTGGATCTTGGGTTCTGCTACCCATTGACCAAAGCAATGGACTTTCTATTCTCTCATGAAGGACATCATTAAGAATGTATTGAGAATCTCCTACCAATGATTCAATGGGCAGCTCCTGGTTGCTGCGAGGCAGAAGCAAACTCTTGGAGCTGGGTCTGAGGGCAGTTCTGCATCCTCCTGCCCCAGCTTTGACTCAACCCGTTGACTGTTGTGGTTCTTGCATCTGTTGGGAGCCAACTTGGATGTGACGTAACGCTGGTGGAAGACGATGGAGGCGTCTCTTCCTTTTCGGCACACAGCCTGGTCTTTGAAGGCACCCTATGACGGCTGCAGGACTTGAGGGTTGAAGGCCAGCAGAAGACCACCGGTGGAAGACCAATGAGCATAAATTATGGTCTGGGGGCCAAGAAACCAGAGTGAATCCCTGCTGCTTGGAAAGCCTGGCGGTGGGACAGTTGCTCCTTCTGAAATCCAGCTTCCACTCCACATGTGTTTCTTATTCCTCCATCTTCTATACTTAGCACTTTCTCCAGCGTCGCCCGTCCTTCCTTCTGCTTCCGTAACTCTCGTTTTGAAGTTTCCAGCTCTCGGGATCAAAATATCTCTGCGTACAGGAGCGCTAATCCGGTTTGTGGGGAACATAAAACCCGCAGAGCAGCGTGATCTAATATATCATCTTAAGAAAAGGGGGGGAAAAAACAATCCGATTTTATTTTAGAATGGTTTGGCGGTCGAGTCACGATAGGAGATCTTGGCGGCTCCTGGATGGCTGCAGTGTGCAGGGTTCACTGGCGTCGACACTGGATCACTCCAAATTTAAGCGCGGAGGTGTGTGTGTGTGTGTGCTTCTTTCATGCTTAGAAAAACTTTAACCAGGATATATTTGTTTTTTGTTTTTTAAAAAGACTTCATCAGGCATGGATTATTCTCCTGCATTCGGCAACTTTAATGGAGCTCGGCTTTTGGTGTATTCTCAGACTGCTGAGCCATGGGGGCGAAATATTTATGTTTTGCGTGGGCGGGTGGGGAATTGATATGAATGGGATTGGAGAGCAAATGGACTTTTGCTATCTCCCATCTCCGTTCCTTGTCAGGTGGCTTTTACGCAGCTATTTTTTTTGGCTCACTTATGGGGAGTAAAAAATTATTCCTAGGCGATTCAACAGGGGAACCGGGCAAAATTTGGACCAGTGCTTTTTTTTTGGGGGGGGGGAATCAAGAAGCAAACTAACAATGCCCTTCTTGTCTTAATCTCTTAATCTTATCTGTGTAAATCTTTCTTGCTTTGGGGTTATCCTCAGATGCCACCTTGTACTGAATTAGTTCCTGTCCTTTGGCAGCTCCCAAGGGGGGTTGGGGGAGGCCGCCTAAAGCCACAGCCCACCGCCCCTAACCACATTCAGTTGGGCTTACTCCCAGGGAAGTACCTGCAGAAGGTTGCAACCTGAATTAAATCCTTCAGAAGAGGAAGGGCGAGAGCAGCCGCTCAAACCCACCAGCTCTTTGCCAACATCAGAAAAACTCATCAGGCGTCCAGCGCTAGCATGTCCCGTGGATGTTTAGAGCTGTTTCGATTTTTTAAAATTTATATTTGGTGTAATCCTTACCCCAGATGTTTTGTCTCGGGGTTTAATTACCCGGAAAGCGCTGATGGTTTAGGACAGCGGCCCGCCAACCTTTTTTAGGATAAAATTAACCATCCAGCCAGAAAGAAGCAAAGCGTGGCCATGACAAGCCCCCCTCCCCACCTCTCTGCCTTTGCTTCCAGGCCTTTGGCATCAAGAAAATCGGCAACGTGTCTCAAAGCTCACCGGAACAACGACCCTCCGTGGTTGTCTGGAGCTCGTCCTCTTCGCCGCTTCTGGGGATCCGGCGGCTCCAGACAAGGACAGAGGTTGCGAGACAGCAGTGGCCAACCAGGGGAGAAGGAAGGGACTGCTAGGCATCCCTGTTGGGCCAGCTTTGGCTGACGTGGGAAAATCTGATTGCTGCCGGGATGAGAGACCACTTGGAGATCCCATAGCTAGACAAGTAAGACAGCCTCTTCTGTACTACTGCAGCAAAAAAAAAAAAAATTCCTTTCCCTTTCTCCTAATTAGCCTGCTGTATTATGGGGGTACTCCCCCCCCCACACACACACTTCTCTCTGCCCCCTGCCCCCTTATCGTCCATCAATCCCCGATAGTTCGATCTGTCACCACAATCCTCTTCCACATTTCAGCATTTTGAAAGACAGGGAACAAGGATCCCCCCCCTTTTGTCGGTTTGAATGCCCCAGCCCAGGTTGGGGGTTGCTCCTCCGGTGTCCCCGGGCATGAAAAGCATGGGCTTTTGGGGGATCCTGGTTTGGGATCTAGGTTAGTGTTGGTCTCCCCGCTTGGCGACAAGAACAAAAGCAACGGGGGCATGGACAGAGAGAAGCCCTGGTTTGCAGGCTCTTGGCTTGTTTGTCAGCACTTCTCCGATTTCCCCTGGCGCCGTTGCCTGGCAACCCGGGGCTGGAGCCATCGTGCACAAGGTTGGCGGGTGATGGATAGCCGGGGCCGGGAGGCAGGGCCGAAGCTGGCAGGAAACTTTCGTTAATCTGGGTCAGCTGTTGGAGAGGAAGATTAAAAGCTCTGCGTTTGGGGGGGGGAATAAAAGAGGTTGTCGGGGGGCCTTTGTGTGGGGTTGCACAAGGCCAAAGCGCATAGCTTGGACAGAGTCCGTCTGGCCAGAGCATTCCTTGTTCAGATGCCTTGCAGGGGAATAACCTTGCAACTTGGGTAAAAAAAGTTTTAGCTTTTTCTGACTTGCTGCGACGCTGTAGCGCAGGGGTGTCCAGCCTTGTTGACTTTAAGAAGTCAACAAAAGACTTCAACTCCCAGAATTCCCCAGTCAGTTTTTGCCTCCTTCCTAGAGCTGAGAGAGAGTGGCTGGCCTAAGGTCACCCAGCTAGCTTTGTGCCTAAGGTTTGGATTAGAACTCCTAGGCGGCTGCCTTAACCACTCTACCAACCAACTAAAGAGTTAAGAAGAGCTCACTCTATCTATCTATCTATCTATCTATCTATCTATCTATCTATCTATCTATCTATCTATCTATCTATCTATCTATCTATCTATCTATCATCTACCTATCTCCCACCGTCCATCCATCCATCCATCCATCCATCCATCTATCTATCTCTCTCTATATATATATTCCTAACCCATCCATCCATCCACCTACCTATCCATCTATCCATCTATTATCAATCTATCTGTCTTTATATCCATCTATCTGTCTATAGCTATATCTATCTATCTATCTCTCTATCATCTATCTATCTATCTATCTATCTATCTATCTATCGGTCTTTATATCCGACTTTGTTTGGAAGTATACCAAGAAAATATCCCTCCATCTCTCTATCCATCCCTCCATCTATCTATCCATCCATCCATTCATCCATCCATCCATCTATCCATCTCTTATCTATCTATCATCTATCTATCCATCCATCCATGCATCCATCTATCTCTAACCCTAACCCACCCACCCATCCATCCATCCATCCATCCATCCATCTCTCTCTATATATATATACTGTATATATATATCCCTAACCCATCCATCCACACACACACACACACACACACACACACACACACACACACACACACATATATATATTCCTAACCCATCCATCCATCCACCCACCCACCCACCTACCTATCCATCTATCATCGATCTGTCTTTATATCCATCCATCTATCTGTCTATAGCTATATCTATCTATCTATCCATCCATCCATCCATCCATCCATCCATCTCTTATCTATCTATCCATCCATCCATCCATCTATCTATCCCTAACCCTAACCCTAAAACCCACCCACCCATCTATCTATCATCTATCTATCTATCTATCTATCTATCTATCTATCTATCTATCTATCTATCTATCTATCTATCTATCTATCTATCTATCCATCCATCCATCCACACACTGCCTACATGCTTTCTCCTAAATTGGGTGTCCTGGTTGACACATTCAGCTAACGCAACCCGTGCTTTGCAGAGTCAGTCATTCCATGATTTATATCCTCTTATCTCCTTTTTATACCGTTCCGGGCAATGTAATGGAACCCCCAACATTATCCATAAAATGCACGCTCAGGTCTTAAAACCCCCGGAATCACCCATCGAGGGCTGCCCCGAAAAGAAAAGCCTTCTCCAGCTTCCCAGAGGCTGTGTAGCTGCGTCCACACAACCTTCTCAGCCCCAAACGAACGATTTACCGCTTCGGCACGACGGCTAAGCTCAAGGGAGGGCAGCATAGAGCTGCCGCTGGCCGGCTGGCTTCAGCTGCTGGTTGTGCCAAGGCTAAAGCATCTGGGAGGGAACAAAATGGCACCATCCGAAAACACACACACACACACAAACAAACACACACCAGTTTCCAGGGGGCCCCCTGATCGCAATCCTTGGCGGCTACTGCTGCCCCTTTCCTCCGTCGTCGCGGCGGCTTTCTCGAGCTTTCTCGTTCTCGCCACCTTGATAAACACGCCATCTAATGAGAGCTCCGTTAGCCAGAACATCCTGACTTTGTGTATCTTGTCACACTATTTGTTTCGGGAGATAAAATACAGGGGGCCTCCGGAGAGCCGCGCATATGCAAAGGATGGCATGCGGGTCCACCCCACCCCACCCCCTACCCAAACCTTCTGTTTACACATTGTGGCAGGGACACCAGAGACCCTCATAAATTATGTTGCAGTGGGAACGCAGAGGAGCATCGACATGGTGGGGGGGAGGGAGAGACACCCCCCCTCGGTGGCGGTGTTCACACCCATCCATAGCCATGGCAACTGGGTTTTTGCTGAGCGCTGACCCCCTGCTTTTGAATGTCTTCATGCCAATGTTTTATAAAGGGGTGCGATGCCCAGCTGTGCCACGTTCCAAAAGAGCCCCCCCTCCCTCTGCCTGTCCACCCCCCACAGTCCTTAGAAATAGACCCTCATAAATCTACCTCGCTTAGAATAAAAAAAGACATACAAGGTCATAAATAAGATGTTAAAAGGTTTCCAGAGGAAGTGGCAGGAAGGCAGATTTGCAAGACAAGTGTGTGTGGGGCGCGGTGTGTGTGTGTGTGTGTGTGTGTGTGTGTGTGTGTGTGTGCATGTGCATCTCCTCCTTTTGCAAAATAATTAAGGGTTTCCTTTGTTTGGGGGTGCCTGCTGGAAGAGGTTAGATTAGAGCATTTCATCTTCTTGTGGTTTATTTGTTTTTTCATATTTTGCTTCCTTGCAAGGGGTGAATGTATTTCTGTTCAATTTCCTAGGTCCCAGTTTGGGACCTCGACAATCCCAGGCCATAGATTAAAATCCTCCTGTGTTGTGTTGTGTTGTGTTGTGTTGTGTTGTGTTGTGTTGTGTTAGCTTCTCTCCTGCTCCTTTGGGTAAAGATGAAAGTTATTCCCAGAAGGTTGCAAACCGTTTAATTACAGGATGTGGAATTTGGGGAGGGGGAGCCCAGAAGAGGGATGTCTATTTAAAAAGTTATTTTTAAAAGTTGGGGTTGTTTTTTTCCTTCTCACAGCAGAAGGAAGCAGATCCAGGGTCTCAAGTTAGTATTTTAAATATCCAAACCGGGCGCCATGTTGGGCCATGAAAATTCATCTAGAGTAGGACAGCAAGGGGAACCCACCCCCGATCCTTGGGGTGGGGGGGGAAGGGGCTTTAACAGATATTGAAGCCGCAGGTACCAAATCAATAGATTGGAGAATTAGAAACCCTAACCTTAACCCTGTGTCGTAGACCCACCCTGGATAATCAGACATAAAATGAATTATTGTTAAGCTGTGATTAAACAGAACTATTAACATCCCCCCCCCCAATATGCTTCAGTGTTTGGGATAATCTACCAAGTCTTCAATAATAACACGATTCCTTCGTGTGTCTTTTTTTTTTTAATTATTCAATTGACTGTAGCCACTTAGTTAAATTGATGGTTTTTAAATGAGTTCTTACTGCAGTAAAGATTGTGGGGTTATTTAGCTTGAACAGTTGTTTTCTTTACTTTTTTTTGGGGGGGGGGCACTTTCATCTTGTCTGTGCAGTGTTTTGATTTTCCCCCCCCCCCAGGCCTCTAAAGTCAAAAACAGAAAACAGTTCAGATCTTTTAGGAGAGAAATTAAAAATAAAAATATTAGTGGGTGAGATTGCTGAGGGATGCACCTTAATTCTGAACAAGAAGTGGAAAGTCCTTTCTTTTATCTGCCACCTGCAAAAAAAAAAATCAATCCCAGAAACTCAGCTAGATATGGAGGAAAGAGTTGGGAGAATCTCATAATAAAAATTGTCCTCTGTACAAGTGATAAAACAAGAATAGCAGTTGGGCTATTTATAAAGTATAAATTATAAATAAGTCTTCCTCTGTAAGGGGCCATCAAAGGAGGACTCTGGCATCTTCGGGCTGAATTGATCCCCTTGTAATTTAGAATAGAATAGAATAACAGAGTTGGAAGGGACCTTGGAGGTCTTCTAGTCCAACCCCCTGCTTACGCAGGAAACCCTACACCACTTCAGACAAATGGTTGTCCAATCTCCTCTTTAAAACTTCCAGTGTTGGAGCATTCACAACTTCTGGAGGCAAGTTGTTCCACTGATTAATTGTTCTCACTGTCAGGAAATTTCTCCTTAGTTCTTTAGACCATCGACTCTTAAATTTAGTGATTTGTGACTCGTCCACAGGCCAAAGACCCCCTTAACAGGGTGCTTGGGGTCCCCATTGTGCCTTGGTATTGAGGCAGCAAAACTAAAGATGATTTTGCAGAGAGCGCCGCAATCTCCATTTAAGCCAGGGATCTCCAACCATGGCAACTTTTGAAGACCTGTGGACTTCAACTCCCAGAATTCTTGCTGGCTGGCTGGCTGGGGAATTCTGGGAGTTGAAGTCCACAGGTCTTAAAAGTTTTTCCAAGGTTGGACAAAGTAGCCCGAGACGGGCTGGTAGAAGCAATGTCCTTGGTTTGCAGAGAGGCGAGCCCAAATCAAATCCAGTTTCTTCATTAGAAAGACGCCCCCTCCCCTTGCCCACCAAGAGGCCTTGCCCACAAACCCCGATTTGCAAGGGAATGCTTGTCAGTTTACCCAGGGCAACAACACACCCCAAGGCACGGGTGAACCGTGCATTCTTAGTCTGGACATCTGGACTTGCATGGCCAAATAGGTCTGAAGTGAGGGCTCCTGAGTGCTGATTCAAGACCATCGGCCACTTAGGCTGGACACTAGAGGAATTTTGCAGGGTGCGGCCATCGGGGCAGTTGATTTTTAACAGCATGCTCATTTTACAAAAACCTGTTTCGTGTTGTAGGCTGATTTTGAATATTCCAAGTATTTGGTACGGCCCACCTCCCGAATCCTACTTAGCTCTGGAGATCGATGGGGCAGGCGTTAACCGTAGTTTAAATCTTGCTGGCCATCGTGGTGATGATGGTAGTCGGTTGTAAGGTGAATTTCAGTGCTTTTTGCCGGGAGCTTTCTGGTTAAGAATCCATGGCTTCTGATTTTTCTCCAGCCCAGCTTCTTCTTTCTAGCTAACCGGCTCAAGCAGAGGAATCTGAGCCCAGATTTAAATCTAGGTTTTTGACCAATTTTGTCTTCACTTCACTGCGGTCCAGATGCAACCCCACAGCCATCCATTGAGAGCTTCCTTTATTTGAGCTGGAAAAGATTTTTTTGGGGGGGGGGCCTTGATGTGAAAATGTATGCTACATGTCAAAAGCCACCCCCCTCCCCGAAGTTTCCCCAGCCTCATTAACCAGATCAGGGGTATGATAACCTGGTTGCTTCGCAGCACCCCCTAAACCTTAACTTAGTTTGTCTTGACTTGGTTGGTTTGTGTTCAGCTTCCCCTGCCAGACCTAGCCAGGGGTTGGTTCACAGCTCAGGTGACCTTTGGGGGAAATTAGGATGGGGGGGTCAGGGGGCATAAATAAAAGATGAAAAATAAATAAAATAATAAAATAAAATAAAATAAAATAAACCACCCTACTTGGAACTGCCTATATATACCAAGATGTTACCTTAACAGTTCTTAGGTCCTTGGTTAGGACTTGAACTGTTAAGTTTTTACCAGTTCCAGACTCTGAATCCAATTGAAGAAATTGAGGATGATGATGATGATGATGATGATGAATGATGAAGATACTTGGTTGATACCTAGGATGCTGGCAGCAACCCGTATCAACCATCAGCGCCAGCCAATGATATTTGTGATACCTTTTTAAATGTTGACTGAGTTTCATGTTTAATGAATAAAAGAGATAATAATAACAACAACAACAATAATAGTAATAATAAAAAGAGAGCCAGTTTGGTCTAGTTATTAAGGCACCAAGCTAGAAAGCAGGAGGTGAGTTCCAGTCCCACCTTAGCCACGAAAGCCAGCTGGGTGACTTTGGGCCAGTCCCTCTCTCCCGGCCCAACCAACCTCACAGGGTCGTTGTGAGGAAAAAATAGAAGGAGGAAAGTGCGTTGGATAAGTTCGCAGCCATGAATTATTTAATAAAAAGGCGGGGGGGGGGGTGTGGACATGAATTTAATAAACAAACGCATCCTTTTCCCCCTTCCCCGCTTTGCATTGCAACCTTTGCAATGCCCTCTTCTCTTCCCCCCCCCCACCCCCCTCAATCAAAAGCCAGACTCTCCTTGACCTCATTTGCACCTCCCGGCTCCAAACCAGAAAGCCGCGGCACAATCGCAGGCTGCAAACCCGCCAGGTCAGGCTTGTCCGGCGCGGAGTCCGCCTTCCCCCGCCGCGATCCAGGCCGCCTTTTGCAACGCGCCCAGCGCGGCTCCCGGATCACATGTTAAAGCTGCCGCCGCCGCCGCCGCCGCCGCTCCTTCCCTCCCTCCCCCCCTCCCTCCTCCCCTTTGTAGTGTCAGAGGCTCCCCGGTGGCGATCAGGATCCCCCCGGGCCGGCCTTGCCCCGCCAGGACACCCCCTCCCCGGGGCCCCTCCCGCTCAGGGCCCACCTGTGCCTCGCCGGACTGAGCTCCCTCTCTTGCCCCTTTGCAGGTTGGGAATCTCTGCCATCCTTCCCCCCCCTCCTTTCCTCTCTCTCTCTCTTTTTGCAAACCGCTCCGTTTTGGGGTCCTGGGTTTTTTGGGGGGGGGAGGGGGCTGCATGCCCCAGCCCTGTTGCA